>WBNM01037367.1:113308-177887 GCA_013399055.1 Ramphastos sulfuratus
GGGGTTGCCACATATACTATGTGAGATTGTGAGAAATACAATGTTCATCACTAGTTTTTTTCAGTTCTAGAGTTGAGGGATCAAGCAGGCAGCCAAGACACACCAGAGAGGAATGTGTTGAGGGAATAGTAGTTCAGGTAGATGGTTTGGCACATTTCCTTCTATTGCACTTTTAAATTCCAGAGGCCTGGGCTTGTCAGGCCTCAGAGCAGCCTTTTCCATAAGTTACAACCCAATGGGGCTCCAAGACTGACTAGATCCGCACACCAGAAACCTGCCAGCAATGCTGCACAAAATTTAACTCTTTGAAAACCAGATGCAGCCTACAGGGGTAGAGAGGCTGCTATTCTCACACTTGTAGTATATCCAGAAAATCCCATCCCATCCCATCAGCCTCTGGAGTCTCCTATAAATTATTTCTCCAGAAGAATGTGCCTTTCATGGAATTGTGTAGGTTTGTCACAAAAACACAGATCCTATGAAGTTTTCACTTTCTTTTAAAATGCTTTAGAAGTTCCACAGTAAGTTGTTCAGGTTTTTGATAGTTTTCTGGCTTTACCCCTATTGAATTTTGTGAAATGCTTTTATAAAGGAAATAATTCATTAACAGTGGTAGCCTTCAGACCAGGCCTAAATGAGGAAGGGAAGTTTGAGTTCCCTGCTGCTAGTGATGGCAGTACATAGGAAATCCTTGCCCAATCCTCCCACCCAGTACTTGGCACGGGGCATGGTTGGAGAGTCAAAGGTCAGAGCCAGGGGAAGTGCTACACTTAAGGTAATTACGATTTATTAGGGTTATACACAAAACGAATCCTCTGCACTAATCAGGGAAACTGGCAGAGAAGGGAGTAAAATGCAGCAGAAAAGGAAGATGAGAATGAGCTGATAATCTCCCTGACCAGAAGACTGTGGGTGCTGCCCATTGTCAGTCCCATGATGAACTGCAGGCCAAGTTAAAGTCAGTGCTTCTCACTGAATACCATGGTCTCTGGTTTCTGCTGTCATCTCTAGGTCCTCTTTTCATTCAGGAGGGATTAACTTGAGCAAGAGAAAGAGGGACAACAGGGAGCTCTTAAAAAGGCTGTCCAGGGAAGAAAATACATGGCTTTGAAGCACTTGCAGGTCATCTCTGTCAAGTGCTACTATGGGGATGAAACAAGATTTTTCAAAAGAGGAAAAAAGATCCTTTCTCAGACCTTCTCCTTTGACATCTAAGTACTTTTTTCTTATGTTTAGAGAGATGGAAGCAGGTTTTCCCTTTCACTGACCCTCAAAACTCTTAATGATGGAAAATTTTCTTGTTTAATCTTTTCACAGTGGCTTATTTGAGTTTTGGCTTTACCGGTTCACTCCTGATTTTAAAGCCTCCATCTGCAAAGCGCACCCAGTGTACAGAGCTGGCTTAAATTTTGTCTGCTGTTCTCGTTATTAGGAGCACTTTAGTGATGAATGTTTATAACACAGCTTGAGGAATTTCATCCTGCCCTGGTAAACTGTGTAGGAGATTGCCTTAATGGACAAAGAAAGATGTCTGCTGGACTGCAGCCAGAAGCTTGGACTTGCTTACAAAGAATAAAATACATGTTTAACCTTCTGGTATTGTGTACAGAAGACATATAAAAAAAAAAAAATCACCTCTTTTCTCACAACCTAAAAGGGAGCAATTGCAAGATTAATGTGTTTTTCACTATTTTATGGCAAATCACTTAGGTGTGACAGGTTTAATTCTGCTTCTTGACCAGATGTCTTACAACGCTGTCCTGCTGTATTTTCTTCTGAAAATATCTCTAACTGGGAAAATAAATTACAGATAACTGTGAAAAACTGAAGAAAATTAAAGGTGATATTCACAGGTTTAGGGATTCTGACTTGAAATAACAGATTAAAAGCTGCAGCCCAGTTTTATTATTATTTTATATTTTGCTTGAGCAAGACCTGGGATTTAAATTCATCAAGACATGATGTTAAATTTATCCTTGCGTAGTTTGTTTAATCAGAGTCTGAATAATGACTTCAGGATTTGAGATGAAATCTAGGTGACAGAGGTTGTTCTGAGCTTAAGTTGATTTCACTGCAGAACAGTTTCTAACCCACACTTAAGAGAAGCAGAATCACCATGTCTTATCTGGCATTTATTGTAAATATATGTCCTCAGAGTTATACTGAAGAGTGGCCACTGAGACCCTAAAAATACTAATGCCAAAGAGTTGTTTGCATAAAAACTGTAGATACCTAGCAGTTATAAAGGAAAGCTTCAAACTAGGCCTAAGCATTGCTGAGCTAGGAGTCAGGGTGTCCTGGTGCCTTTCTCAGCCAGTGAACAGTAATGGAGATCTATGAATCACCTCTGTTTCTTCCCCTTACTCACTGGTCTATGTTAAATGTCCACAACTGTATCTCCTTGTAAAATGCAATGTGCTAGAAATGGAAAAGCCCAGCAATGATAGCCCCACATAGCTGATGGAGTGGTTAAATGTCAATGGGTCCCTTCTGCATCTGCATCTCAAAAAGGGAAGAGAGGATGCCCATTTTTCCTTGGAGCACCTTATTCCTGCTGCTGCTTCTGGGCTGGAGGAGATTGCATGTCCTGCTGATGGCATTGTCTCTGGAATAGGAGACCAACTGCTTTTTTTCTTCATTGGCACCCTGGAGAACCAGAAATTCTCTCTCACATTTCTGGAAAACACTATCTGTCTAAATGGGATTACAGCAGAAATGTAGGCTAATCCTGGCCCCACCTCTCAGGTTCACAGGCTCCCTGACCCATGGTAGCTCTCCTGTTCATATGTCAAGAAACCCAGAAAGCATGTGAGCTACTGATAGAGAAAGCCATGTAAACCTGCAGGGAAAGCAGGCAGCTTGGGATCCCATCTGGCTTCGGTCACAGCCAATGTGCTGCTCAGAAACCTGTGAATTACATTTAGTTTTTAAATTCCTAGTGGATAAATTTTCTATCCTAAAATTCCAGCCAGCTCTGTACTATGTTGCTACTGCTCCTCCAAATGAGAAGGCCAAAATGGCCCAGAGGCCCTTGCACAGGGAAGGTGCAGAGCCCTGCACAACCTGGTATTATGGAGAGTCAGACATCCTTCCTGCTCCAATCCAACAACAAATACATGTCTGAAACGTCAGATATTCCCTCCAGAATCAGATGTGTCTATTCACTCTAGCATGACTGCCAAAATAGTGCATGTGACTTGCCAGATTTAAATAAAGGCGTTTATGCCACACTAGTCCTTTGATATAAAGTTCTGCTTCCTATTACAGTCCTAGTCCTGGTCAATATTATCTGAATTTAAGAGTAAAGTCTCCCGATTTTCTCCTCCCTCTCCCCACAGCAAGTATGTGCTTTTTTTATTAAACACTCAATTGTTTAATAATGTGCACTTTTCCCCTTGGTTGATTCAAATGCATTCTAGCCAAGATGGACAATGGAGTCTACCTAATGAAGTGTGCAGAACCACCAAAATCACTGAGTTCGAAACCATTACCATTGAAGCTGGGCTCTTAATATGAATTTGGGATATTGTTCCTGATGAGTAATATTGTTGAAGTGTTACTGTGACTTTGCTAGCCCAGTTTAAGCACCAAATCAACTATCATGGATTTCTTTAAACTACAACTCTTCATATACTACTTTTTTTCAGTGCATTAAAATGTTAAACATGATGAAAATAGGAAGCTTGTGCTTAGTGTGTGTTTTTCACCTTCTCCTGGTATTTAAAAGCAGATTCTACAAAGAAAATTAACTAGAATCTAAGTAGCAACTTGACTTTTTAAACTAAAATTCCTATAATGATGTTGTTTTCCATCTTGGTTTGAGCTAATTTTTATTGTCAAACACTGATTATGGTTTTAGAGCCACCACAGAGAAAGACTGCCATTTCCCCAAAGAGATTAATGCAAAAAAAAAAAGGAAAAAGATGCAGATAAGAAAAAATGTACTCAGACACCCATGTTTATATAGAAATATTGGTTACACTTTGCCTCACCACACTGCAATTCAGTACAACTCTTTGAGAGAAAATGGCCAAGATAAGCAGCTTCATGATTTTACCCTCATTCTCATGTTTCAGTTTGAAATAGATTACAAGACATTTTGCCAAAGGTTGAAACTAAGTTATCCTTTTTAAGACCAAAGAGACAATGACCACATGGACTGGCTTCCCACATAACACAATTTAGTATCTCACTCAAATAATTCCCATGACAAGGATATCCTGCAATAGGCAGAGGTTGATGTATCCTAGGCACGTAAAAGCAAGAACTTGGCACTCCGCAGCCTGAAGCAAATGGACAATTACCGATATCCAGCTTGAAGACACCTTTGAAAGGGTCTTTCTCACCAAAGAAGTTACAGAAAGCTTACACCTATGTACCCTGGTTACACGCTTAAATTCAGGAGGAAAGAATCCAGGTCATGGTCATTTTTGCTGCAGATACAAACTCTCTTGACATTGAAAATACTACAGACCTTCCTTTATTTCTTGATCCTTTGCTTTTACCTTGTTTTCACTTCTGATCACTTCTGGTCATTTGTTCTGCTGCTTCCATTTATCTTTGTGGTTTGCTGTTCTGATTTGTTTTCTCTTGGTTGGTTGTGTGGTGTTTTTGGTTGTGGGTTTTTGTTGTTGTTTGGTTGGTTGAGTTGGTTTTGTTTGTTTGGTGGGGTTGTGGGTTTTTTGGTTGTTGGTTTGGTTTTTTTAAGACTCAAATGACACCAACGCTTTGACCCAAGTCTTTCTCAGTGATGACCATGTCACGAGAAATACATGCATTCTGATTTACACTAGTAACAAGATTAAACATCCCAAATATCTCTGCTGTTCACTGAACTAGTCCTGAGGTATCTGTTACTTTCACACCAGTACAGGCATAGAATATGAGCAATTAACTACTGTCTTTCTCCATTTGTCCTTCTACTGTCTCCTTCTACTACAACAGTCCCATTTAGTGGTGCACTCCTGAAGTGCACTTCATGAGTCTAATCAGTCATCTTTTTCCTTCAGCTCTTGCTCATGTACTCATGCCTTTTTTTCACACTCATCTTAAAACTAAGTCAACAAAAAAGTCATTTCAGCCAAGTCATTGTGTGACCTAGTGAATACTGGATCTGGTGCATGGGAGGGTATAAAAGCATCTCCTTTGGATAGCAGCAAGCTGTTTTCCAAGCTGCTCTGTTTCACACTGACGGTCCATTCTTCCATCTTCCATTTTAGACACCAAATCACGTGTCTTCTCTCGTTCCTTACCTCTGCTAAGACTCGCGGCTGTTTGTTCAGATCTCAATTTCCTGAGGCCAAAATCTTAAGATAGGCTCCTAGCTACAGCAAAGGAACTTCGGAAACAATCAGTGGCTACCACCTGACCCCCATCTCTCAGCATCGCTGGCCACCACGGCTGCCACCGCTGCCCACAGGGCAGGTGTCGGAATATTTCACAGCCAGACCTACAGCTGGCCACAAACCAGCAAATACGTATCTCAGCCCAGTGCCGTCGGGTCTGACGAGAGATCTCACACGAGTGGACTCTGGTGTGAGGCTTCCTATGTGTCGCCGGGGAAGCAGGAACTCGAGGCACGTCACCACCGTCGTTTAACGCTCCGAAATGCAGAGCAATACACCCGGACAAGTAAGGAACACCAGGAACGGGATGTGTAAGTGGACTTTTCTTTCACTATAAACAGGCTCGTTTCCAGGCGTATCATCGGCTTTTCTCGACCCCAAAAGAACCGAACCCCTTCCGCACCGACACAGGTTTAAAGCGGCGGCGCAGAGCACGGCTGCTTGGGCCGGCCTCGGCGGCAGCCGCACCAAACCTCCGGGAAAGCGTCCAGCCCTCGGAGTCACCCCAAGCCGCAGGACACCGTCCGCCCGCGCGGCCTGCAAGCCAGCGGCAGCCGCCAAGCGGCCACAGCCCCGAGGCCCCACGAGGCCCCACCGCTCCCGCCGCGTTCCTGCGCCGCCCCGTCCCTGAGACCTTCGTGCGGTGGTGCTCGCGCGCCACCCAGTGGAGCCGTTGCGGCCCGGCCACGTCCTCAGGCATCCCCTAGCGGGAGAGGGATTTCTCTTGGGTCACTATAAACCGTGTCGCTTCTAAGCGGCCATGTGGCCATGTCAGTGAGAGGAGGGTGAAGCCCTGCTCGGGCCAGAGCATTTCCGAGAGCCTGTTGTATATGGGGAGAGACTGGGGCACCTGGGCAACTACGGAGGGCTCCGTCCTCCTCCTGCCTTGAAGGCACGCATAGTATTATGTAGGACAATATGTGGTGTAGAGCTGGAAAGGCGCTCCGAGCTCCTGTACCCTACACCCGCAGAGAGGCACACTACCGTCTTCGCTCTCACAGGCGTCACACCCCCACTGAACACCGGGTAGTTGCTTTTCACACTTTTGCACTTTCGCATCCCAGCTCCTCTGATACTTCTAGTTTCCAGGCTGTGCTAACCTATGGCTAGCATGCATCAATTTGCTTTTCTGCCAAGTGCGTGCTTTAACAAGGGTACCCCTCCCCTCTGCCACTCCTCACAGCAAGTGGGTAGTAGCCTCCCGCTCCGCTCCGCAGCCAAGCCCCGATCTCTGGCACTTGCCCCACGCGTCAAGCAGTGGCTGTTGTGTAATTCGGTGGTTGCAGAGTTTGAGGCGAAGAGACAGTAGCAAATGGTAGGGTGTGGTGTGGTTGTTGAGACAGCCGTCATCGCTAACGCCGTGCGTGGCTTTGGGGAAGTCATGTGGGCCATCTGTCCCTCAAACTGTCTCGGCAAAAAGTTCTCTGTCGGGAACAGGGGAAAACAAGGCTGGTTATGGTGTGTCATTGAATTCATGCGTTGCCTTGGAGGCAACCAGTACCAGACTCACATCCTGACCTTCCTAGGCTGGTGCTGCAGCCCCACCTTGCCTTCCAAGGTCTCACATGCTAGCAGTTGCATACATCACGGCCCAAAGGCATACTTGCATCATGACACTTAATATTGGCATGATGCTGTTTCTGATAAAAAAATGAAGGAATATTTGAACGTTATTGTCCAGCATTAGTCTGCAGCTGAACTTTGAGCAAGAAGCAAGAAGCTCAAAGTTGTGTGAGGAATGCAGATTCCTTTAAATGCGCTTTTTTTTTTTTTTTTTTAAATATAAGCGTCAAAGAGGATTGTCTTGCATCTGGAATACAGACCATATTTTGCTATTTCCTAGCCTTTGAAATAACTGTAAGAGCAAATTAACCTTTACACCTCCATTCTATTTAAAAAGTGTCAGACACAATCTCATTTAAATGGAAACAGTTTAATCAAATGCTTTGATACTATTTTTAGTTTTGCCAGTTGTGGGGCAAGTCCATTCATTTCTGCCTTTGATTTTTCTAGGTGTTTCATTTGCTTAAATCCTACTTTCCCGATCCAAGGATATTGAGTAAAACACAAAGTACCTCCTTTACGAATATGGTGATCTTGAAAAACTGCTTAGTAACTTGCTAAAGTGGATTATGTAAGTATGCAATAGAAACTTAAGTATTTTATGTGCCTGCTGACATACAAATCTGTATTTGCATGTGCACTTGAAAAACAAGAAGACATCTCACTTGTTGGAATCTTATTCTGTTGTTCTCAAAAATAAATAGTATTTCAGTTTTAATATAAATTCACACAAGAATGAAAATGCTATAAATTAGATAACTACTCTGAACAAAAATCTGCTTCTTTAACACAGTGTAATGTTTCCTGAGATGTTTTTTCTACCTGTTCATTAGATTTGGATTTCAAAACTGCATATTTAGTGATTGCACAGTAGTTACAAATAACATCTATAAGAAGTGGAAATATAAGAAATATTTTTACTTCTTTCACAGACAGCAGTACTGCTTATATTCCAGAATGTACTGAGATTTTTGTTACTTCTGCTAAAATACAATTAAAAAAAAAATCCAGGCAAAGAGCCCAAATCACAATTGGACCACCCATATACCCTACTGGTTTAATGACACAAATTCAGGCTGAGCAAAATACTCTAAATTAAAACCAAATACCAGACAAAACAAAACAACAAACAAACCCACAAACAGATACCAAACAAACCCAAAACCACACACATACACACAAAAGGCCATAATTACGATTCTTGATCTTTTACAAGAGATTTTTTTTTCCCCCACAAGGTAGCAGCACTGGAACTGTGAATGCACAAGCGGCTTGCAAATTCATCTCACCAAAATCCATAGAGGTTGCCTGGTTTATTTACTTTTTAATCTTCAGGAATCTGCAGCTCAGAATCAGAGAAAACAGCTTTTTAAACATCAGGACTGGGCACAAACAGCAATTAAAATAATAAAATCTACATTTATGTATTACCTTAACAGACCTACTTCCAGCTGACATAGGGGACTGAAACAATCTGCAAAACTAAAATGCTGTATATATAAATATACTTGTGTGTCTGTATATGTTTGCATGCATTGAATATAGTACAAATCCAGTCTTGTTACTGTATATAGCAAAATTCTTGTAACCGATTAGGAATTTCTTTTTGCTTTTCCTTAAGTCTCCTAGTTTCACTCCTAGTTTCCTCTTGCTTTTTGCTGTACTTACCGTCTTTGTCCAAAAATGATACTACAGTGAAGAAGGAAGCCCTTCGCCACTACACAGTGACACTGAAGGGAGGTGACCTTCTGACCTGCATTCTCTCTGTCCTACCTGAAAAATTGTGTAACTCACAACCAAACCTTCTAGTGTAAATATGTATGTACAGAGTAATGATTTGGGCTGGGTTAGGTGTGCACTTCTAAATCAAGTCTCCTGATTATCCCGGATTGGCAAACTGTGCTTCACTCCATGGATTAGTCTTTGGGCATAAGAGTTGCACTTTGGGAAGATATATTGCAGAAGCACAACCCTATGATCAGACTGGTGCTAGTCAAAAGGTAATCTGGGGCACAGCATGGATGTCATGGGTTCAGCACTAACTGTTTTGCCTACAGATTAACATCGGCCATCCCCACTGCTTGCTAACATAAGCACACACAGCCTTAGTGGCCTACATTGAAAGTCAAAATCAGAGGGAAACTTTTTATAAGCTCAGAAGTGCTAGCACTGAACAGGGGCAGAAATGATGGAAGAACACATTACATTCCCTGGATGAAGGTTTTTTTTAATGTGAAACTGCAGATATTCTGGGGCCATGTAGGAGGCAATATTTACTGCAGGTGAAGATGGTAAAACTGTTTAAAATACTTCAATATGCTTTAAAGTAGCATATTGACAGAGAAGCTGGAAAAAATGAAGACACTTCTCATTAAATGGAAGAAAGTGATGGGGTGATATGGAATGATGTGTACACACATACACTGTCATCATTTAAGGTGTCAGGGCACAAACGTCACAGAACAGAATTTAGATTACCACCCCCACCCCCCTCAGGTAAAAGACAGGTGGGGGAAGTAAGGGGTAAACAAAAGAACTTGCACAGAATTGGAAGTTAAGGAAGTAATTTTAACAAATAATAAAGGGTATTAAGGGGAAAGTGATATATACAGATATGTACAAAACCCAATCACAGATGGCAATAGATTCCCCCACAACACATGAATGCAGGCCCAACCACACCACAGCAGCTTCCAGCAACAGCGTCCCACCAGGCAGGAAAGTGAAGAGGAAGAGAAATTGGCTAAACTTCCTGTCCCCTTAAAGAGAGGACAGGCAGGAAAGGGGAGGGAATAACATGACCTGGTGATCCCACAGGGGTTGAGTTCCACCTGCCCACCTGTTAGCCCTTAAGCTACAACACACACGTATTTATAAATAGTTTCACTGTTTTGGCTTCTGACTCCTAAGGAATATATCTATATATGTAAAATATGCATTTGTACATGCATACTCTTCTGGTTTTTATGACTATTCATATATTTTTCCTTTGGATTATATCCAGGCACTCCCAGGACCACTCTTCTTTGTGAAGGAATCAGGCAGTGCTGTGGAATTACATCTAATGTAGCCTTGAGTATTTATTCCTGTTTTCAACACAACATACATGAACTCTTTGGGGCTGCCAACTCTTATCTCTTACATCAAGGAAAAAGAATCCTGTACCTTGGCCTAAAAAATTAACATCACTTTCATAAATGTATTTTGATAATGTCCTTGAGCTTTCTGGTGAGATGAAGACAAACACAAAGAAGCAGGAACAGTGTGTACATCTTTTTCTGATTTTAAGATGACATGACATCAGTGCCCATTTGTACTTAGCTGAAATTGCAGTGCTGGATCCTATCAACACACGAAATAAATAAATAAATAAGTGATTGTATGTGCCGTTGAACTAATGAAGCCAGGCTTCCTATCAGGTTATATCTTGTAGATCCATTTTGTCAAATTTAATAAAGCTGTGCTTTAGTTTTTTTCTGTCCTTGCAAAATGTGTTTCTCCTGTGTGGATTCTCAGTTGTGCAACAAGCAGTGAGCAATCTTCCCCGTAACAGAGGTACTAATTCAGGGCTTTCTCCTTTAATAGATAAACTAATTCAAAGAAAATTGTCAGAAGCTAATTTCACTGTTGAATTTGACTGAGATAGCCAAAGATGTAAAAATGCCGGAGAGGATGATGAGGTACAATTACACATGCATGCACACAGACATAAAGGCAGCAGCAGTTAACAGCAACTCATCTCCTCCAGGAACTACCCTAAGCAGTGTATCCTTATGTGAAGAAAACAGAGAAGATCAGTGTGCTATTACCCATCTGCTTTTTACTCCAATTTATTATTTGTTCATTAAGGGCACTGCACAATTGTTTAGGACAAGAGTAGCAGAGAATATTGACAAGTCTGACCATGAATGTATTTCCCTTTGATGTAAGATATAATTTTATTTATTTTTACAGCATAGATTCAGGAGAATTCAGTACAAAATAACAGAAAAGTAGGACTTCCAGCAGGCTGGCGGCAAGTCTGGCCAAAGGTATTTAAGCTTTCACAATATCTGGTGATTTATTAACAAGGTTTGATTTTATGCTTACAAGACAACTGCTGTAGTAACAAGTATGAAGTGTTACTAACATATTTAAAGATTCTATATTTGTTACCAGCAGTAGTTTAATCTCGTTTGAGGTAATTTCAGAAAGAACAGCATACCAGAGAAGAAAATTTACAGAAGAATTACAACTAAAGAATTTTATGTCAATTGTAAAATACAAGTGTCTTCCATATGAAACAAAATCACCAATAAATTAAGCTACATCTTGGCTGGAAACAGTATGCTATGCATCACTTGCTTACCATTTGATAGTTCTCTCATCCATTGAGCATGATTCCTCATTAATAAGCTAACTTTTCTAATATGACATAAAAATACCGTTCAAGTTGAAAATTTCCCAAAAGATTAGTTAAAATATGTGGCCTGGTTTTATACAAATAATGCTGTAAGAAGACCACCCTATGCAGGAGTGTCAGCGTTGTGGCTCTGGTGTGCAGAGCGCATCCCCAAACATTTCCCTGAGACTAGGGGTGGAGTGAGGCAGAATATTCACAATGTCTTAGGGTCCTAGAGCTGCTGACCTTCTTGACATCTTGACATCTTTCTTCTGTCAAAATAAGCTGAAGTTAAGCTACAGTTTCAGGAGCCACTGGGTGGAAAAAGTGTTATGGTATCATTATCTGACAGAAGAACAGCACATGGACAATCTGGAGACACATGCTTTGTCTTCTTAGGAAGTAAGGCTAAAAACAGACCAAAAGTACTGAAAATACATTGGGCTAACCATTTTATAACAGGTGGTGGTCTGGACTTGCATATTTTTCAGGACCTCGCATAAAAAGTTTCTTTTGAAATAGGAAAATATTCTCATGCATAAGAGCATTACTTTTCTAATTTTTTTTTCCTTTGCCTTAGAATATAGATCAGATTTAGGCAAATTTAATTGTATCAAATCTAGGTAAATTCACATTTAGTTCCCTAGCTTGGGAAGCTGTTGTGTTCTGGCAGTTTTCTACACAAATGCAGTAACTTCTGTGTTTCCACACTGCTCTCTCTGGCTAAAATGGCCACAGGTGAAATGCAAATAAGGAGTTTGGGACCAGACGGATACCCCGATTTTCACAGTTGCAACATACATAGGCAACTGTAGACAGCAGTTCTCCTGGGCCATTATTTTATAAAACAACACCCACTTGTCTAAGGCCTGTAGCCTGAGACAGCTATGTTGGAAAATCATTGAAAAAAAATTGCTTAGTTTTTTGTATCCATTAATATTTTGTTTCAGATTTGTGCTGTGTTTGCCCTGCAATTCTCTTTTTAAAATATTATCCTGTTTTAATTAACTTATAGAAAAATAGACGGTATTGAAAAGAGAAAATAAAAGTTCTCCAACAAGTTTTTCATAGTGTTCCTGAACATTTGAAACACCATCATGGAGATTCATGTAGTTCTGTCCCATTTTAAAATGCAGTGGATTACATAACTTAAACCAATTACTTGTAATGAAATTTCCTTTAAAAAATAAATTTTAGTTAAGTTTCCATAAAATGGAAGAGATCTCCATCCTCAATTAAAAAATCTCAAATGATAAACATATGAACAGACTATACTTTATTTTTTCATAACTAGGAAAACTGTAGAATACTGAAACAGTACTCATTTTTCCATTTTAGCAGACTTTTACTTTTCTTTCAGATCGTAGTTTGATCTCACCAAAGGCTACTTTTATCCTTAGGTTCTTCAAGGAGAATTAGTTAGCAGCTGTAGTTAGTTTAAATTAAGTCTTTGAAAATAGACATTGGGCTGATTGATATTTTCTAATCTGCAGTAAGACTGAAAATGCTTCTTAATACTTGTTTAAATACTTTAGCAGCATTTTGTTCACTTTTTAAAGGCGATTGGTAATTTTAAAAATTTTTTTTAGGAACTAAATTGTGTTCCATTGTTTCTGAGTGGTATGTCTGAAGAAAATTCCAATCAATGAAGAGCAGGTTCTTTCATTGTACAGATACAGAGTTTTCCATAATGGTTTCCTTGAGTCTTCACAACAGAACCCTCTAGACACCTTCAGAAAGATGCATGGGTGCAGCAGGTTGTCCGTGATGATCTTCCTTCCATTCAAAGCCAGAAACAGGAGGCACAGGAGTCAGATCCAGAAATACTGCCATAAAGGAGTAGGAAGGGTCTTGCATCACTTGTCAAAGAGATGTCTTAGATGGGATGCAGAAGCAGTAGTATCTCCCACACGCTGTCAAACCCAAACCCCTTCGTGACTTTGGGTAATATATTACGGACTTTAGACAAATCAGCTTTGGACTGTTAGTTTGGACTGTTAGATGGCTAAAACTGCAATAAAGCTTGTGTCAGGATTGCTCCTCTCCTGCCAACTGGGTAGGGGTTCCCTGTGCTTGGTCAGCTTCAGCTCTCCACTAACGTAGTGGAAATACAGTTTCTCTAGGGCCTAGGAGTAGCCAAATGACTGAAAACAAGTAGCCAACAGACTGAATAGAAGCACCTGAACGGATGAATTTGCACTTCGAACAGCGTATTCAAGCCACATCTGAAGCAGGTGCAGCCCGCGCCCTCCCAACAGCACCGCCCGGCGATATCTCCACCGCTGCGGCCCACTCGGGCTAACAGCTGGAGGCCGCGGCCAGGCCGGAGAGCCGCTCGCCTGCACATTCTAGGCCTGCTACGGTTACAGGGCGACCACAGAGCCAGCGGAACACAGCAAGTTCCACGACCCTCCTCCACAGGGCAGCGCGGCTCGGCTGCGGCGGAGGCCCGTCCCCCTTGATCCGGGTATCGCCGCCCCGGGGCGGCCCCGCCACCGCCCCCTGTGCCGCGGCGGGAGAGCTGCGGGGCCGCGGGGTGCCGCACCTGGGCCAGACCCTCTCCTGCTCCCGGACCGGCCCGCCGGTACGTAACAGGGGCGGTGCGGGGTCCAGGGCTGGCGCTGGTGGCGGCGACGACCCCTATCAGGGCAGCCGGGGCTTGGACGGGCTGCGGGAGGGGCGGTCCCCCGCGGGGAGGTAACTACAGAGCTCCGGGAACCCTTCAGCGCAATGGGGTCAGGGCGGCGGGGAAGCACCCCTCCGAGCGGCGTGGGCTGCGCCACGGCCTGACAGCTGAATTTCCGCCGCTTTGCAGCAGCGGAAAATCCGGTTAATGAGTTTCTCGCTTTAAAGCCGTAAAAATCCCAAGGTGTGGAGAAGGTTAAAAGCGACGGCTGTGGTTCCCCGCGTACCGGTACAGCAGTGTGTGCCCCTCATCATCCTCAGTCACTCTCAGCCCCACAGCCATCTGGATTTTTCTGTCATCGCCCATAGCCCTTTACTGCAGAATCTTCTAAGAGTTATATTGTAACTTTGGTCTGTAGCATGCGCCGGTGTTCTAGCCTTACGCTTCAAAGCGAAGTTAGTCATTTGAGTAGACGAGCATAAACATCCTTAACTCCAGTTATTATCTTGCTATTTTAGGAGTGTGCAGAAATGTCTCCCTTTGAAAATAAAGGACTAATACTGGGCATAATGGCAGGGACTGCTGGAATAAGCCTGATGCTGGTTTGGTACCGTAAGATCCGAAAACCCAGCGCGGCTGTGCGCATACCTGCATACCTAGATGTGGGTAACAGGCTTAATTCGGTGGGTTTGCAAGATGAAGTTCCTAATGAGCAAGGAGCAGTAATGGTTTTACATGGAAGGCAACTGCAGATACTGGAAAAATTGAATGGCTTGCTAGTCAGTGTGGATGAACTGAAGAGAGAGGTGATGTTTCTGAAAGAAGCTGTTCCAAAGCTTGAAGAGCTTGTTCGAAATGAACTTCAAGGAAAGGGAGATGTTCAGAGGGCCAGCCCATCACACAGAGCAACTAAGCGGAGAAAAGGCGAGACAGTTTCTGGTGCAACAGAAACTACCAGCTCTGAGGAGGCGGAAAGTGAAGGAGGGTGAGTCAATAATATTTTGAATGTATTACAGTATCCATACAGTGCAAACTGCATGAGTACCTATGTGAAACTTCATATTGTAAACAAGAGTCCTTTTAAAGTTTTATGTGCATTTTATATTTATTTATTTTTGACGAACACCACAAAAATTCAAATTAGTACTTTTAATTCAGAGGAAACTCTTGAGTGCACTATAGCTGAAGTTGGATTAATGCCAGTCATAATACAGATATATAAGGGTGCCTTTGGTTACAATCTGATACAGTATTGCTACATAGCTATGCAATGAGAGGCAAAGTTCATAATGATGGTGTAATTTTAAAAGTCCTTCTAATATGACAGCAGTCTTGTCTCGTGTCTCTGACAGAGTTCAAACCATGTGCATACTCTTGCACTTTTCATGCTGTTCATGTACTTTTCAGTGGTGTTCTCCAGAGATCAGTACTGAGTCCATTTTTGCTCAATATCTTTATCAATGACCTGGGTGAGTGATGATACAAAACTGGGCGGGGTATGGGGTGTGTGTGGAGCTGACAGCCTGTCAGACTGTGCTGCCATCCAACAAGATCTGGACAAGCTGAAGAGCTGGATGAAGGCTAACCATATGAAGTTCAATAGGACAAGTGCAGGGTCCTCCATCTGGGGAGAATTAACAATAGGCACCAGTACAGGTTGGGGGCTGCCCTGCTGGAAAGCTATTCCTTTGAGAAAGACTTTGGCATCTTGGTGGACAGCAAGTTCTGCATGGGCCTGCAATGTGCCCTGGTGGCCAAGAGAGCCAATGGCATTCTGGGGTGCATCAGGAAAAGTGTGGCCAGCAGGTCTAGGGAGGTTCTTTTCTCCCTCTACTCTGCTTCCAGGTGAGACCACATCTGGAATACTGTGCCCAGTTTGGGCTCCCCAGTTCAAGAGAGACGAGGACCTGCTGGAAAGGGTGTAGCGGAGAGCCATGAGGATGACTGGGGGACTTGAGCATCTCCCCTACAAAGGGAGACTGAGAGACCAAGGGCTGTTTAGTCTGGAGAAGACTGAGGAGATCTCATCAACTTCTATAAATACCTGAGGGGTGGGTGTTAAGTGGATGGGGCCAATCTCTTTTCGCTGGTCAGCAGCACTAAGACAAGGAGCAATGGCTACAAATTAGAACATAGAAGGCTTCACCTCAGCAAGAAGAGAAGCTTCTTTACAGTGAGGGCTACTCAGAGAGGTTGTGTCCTTCTCTGGAGACTTTCAAAACCCACCTGTATGTGTTCCTGTGCAAACTACCATAGGGGATCCTGCCTTGGCAGGGAGGTTGGACTTTATGATCTCTGAAGGTTCCTTCCAACCTCTAAATTTCTGTGACTCTGTGATCATGATAACTGTCTTCTGATGGGATTAAAGAGGAGTTATTACAGTATTCTGCCTAAGGGTATTACATGCACTGAAAGCTCTGTCCAAATGCAGCACCTGTACAAGTCGCAGTATATTTATTTGCTGTTGTATACACTTTCTGGTGACTGAAAAAGTAATCATGAGTGATTCAGGGTACTGACTCAGTAAGGTAGAAAGTTCCTAGTTTTTATCACATCTTGTAATCCCATTGCGGTTAATTAGATCTTTTATACACCCAAGTTGAGCAACATGCTGATGTGCAGATGTACCTGGTGTCCAGGAAAGGGACTGTATCTTTGGTTTTCATATGTTGCCTAAATAGCCTCTAGTAGTAATGTAAAAATGATGGTGACATTACTCTCCTGTAATGACAGCATTGTTTTGATATAATCTGATTATATTCTGATATGTAATTCAGTAAAGGTATGTTTATACCTGATATAACTGATTTTTTCAAACCATCTCTTCAGTGTATTACATATTACTGTGTAACTGTGTAGGCAGAATTATATCTGTAAATTACCTGCCTTAAGTCACTTCTTTTTCCCTTTAAAGATGTATTAATTAACTAATATTCTGAAGACAGCAACGTGTTGCATATAATAATGAATGGAATTCTGTTTTTCTAAGAGTTTCTCTAATTTATTTTTAGTTTCTGTGGGCAGAATTTCTTGTTGTGTTACATCCCAGCCCACATGCTTCACAAGGACTATATTTTGTTACCATATTTTGAGACCTCTCAGTTATATTATGAATCTGTTCTTTATTTTAAGTTTTCAGGATTGCCAGGGGTGTTCAGACATTCCTCCTTCATACGGTGTAGAAATATTTCAATTCTACTAGATTCTCAGACAGTTTCATCTGTTAATTGGTTTGTAGAGGCCTTTATATCATACATAAAATATTTGGAGATGTTGATAAGTCTAAGGGACTAGTTTACAAATAATCAAGTTTTACAGTTGCAATACATGGCTTATTCTACACCTAGCATTTGAGAAGATTTATTTTTTCTGGTCAGGAGAGATGTGTTGCTGTTTAAGAACTAGCCAAGGAAACTTATCTGTTCGGGTTATTCTGTGTGACGAAGAGGCTGATGAGATGATCCAATATAAGTGATTATAGTGTGCAAGAGCTTTGAACATGTCCTTAAGAGAAGCCTTCTCTGGCAAGTATTTGTGTACTGTCAGAAGGAAGGAAGATAATTCAAGGTTATAGATAGTGTTAGTCATTTGGGTATGTGCTTTTCCAATGCTAATTTTAAAATCCCTTTTGGAATGAGGTGTTTTTTTCCTGCTAACACCTTATACAAAACAATTGCATCAAGTAAATCTTCTCCAAATTTAAGATAATCTTATTTAATTTAAATACTTTACTTTTTCTATTTTGCTTGCTTTCTCTGCCAAATGGAAACATACTGTTAATACTAATATGTGTACAGTTGTGACATGTATAGCCAAGGTCTTCTGTAGCTTTAATGACAGTGGTGCATGTTCTGTGAGAGTTTGCTGTGAGAAATGATAGCAACACAAATTTTTCTTTATACAGGCAGAGAAAGATTGTTTTTCTCTTCATGACAGACAAAACATCTTTTTGTATTCTGTATTCTCTCAAGTACATGCAACACATTTCACTGCCTCAGCAGTATTCTCATCTAGAAGATAGGATTTTGCTTGCGTTAAGCACTTCTGGTTTTACCTACAAATGGATAGATGATGGGGACTGATCATAGAGTCATAGAATCAACCAGGTTGGAAGAGACCTCCGAGATCATCCAGTCCAACCTGTCACCCAGCCCGATCCAATCAACTAGACCATGGCACTAAGTGCCTCATCCAGCATTTTCTTGAACACCTCCAGGAATGGTGACTCCACCACCTCCCTGGGCAGCCCATTCCAATGCCAATCACTCTCTCTGTGGAGAACTTCCTCGTAATATCCAGCCTATATCTCCCCCAGCACAACTTGAGACTACGTCCCCTTGTTCTGTTGCCTGGGATAATAGGCTGACCCCCACCTGGCTACAACCTCCTTTCAGGTAATTGTAGACAGCAATGAGGTCACCTNGATGAAGAGTAATCTGAAGAGTTATATGGACTTGTGATGGATGACTACATTAGTTTCAAATTTGTAAACATATTTCAGAAAAGCTTTTAATACTATCTATTTTTTCCATGAAATAATTGAAGCTGGCAGGCCCTGATCTGGTTTTTACTGCTTTGATCTGCTCTGATCATGTTCCTCAATGGGAAAAGAAGCTTTCTATATTACCTTTAAAAATTACACATTCTTGTAAGTGGAAAATTATCATATGCTTTTTAATAAGCAAGATTTTTTTTTTGTTTTATATATAATGATAACCTGGAAGATGCACTGAATGGACAAGACATTGAATGCTAAAGAGCGTACAGTTTCTAGTCTGTGCTTTTCTATATTACATTCTTAACAAATTGTTTCAAGTTTCTATCAGTTACTAGTGAAAACTTTGATCTTTAACATCTGAGGATGTGTAACAAACACTTGTTCACTTAGAAATACAGTAAGTTGTGTCTAGATGATCACCTGGGGTGGAAAGTGTCACCTAATTCTTTCTTTGTGCCTTTAAAGCTGTTTCCTGATACAGCAGCGATGAACAGTGTCACATTTGGAACTAGTAACCTGGCATCCAAGCTTTTGAAATTACATTTGGTATGAGCCACCAGAAAGATTCAGTGCAATGTAACTTCCTTTCCTACAGATGTTTTATTTTTAATTTTCCCTTGAAGTAGTTTACATACTCAGCAAGAAGAAACATTTCCCTTGCCTGCTTCTAAGTATCACTTCACTTACAATTTCTTCACTTATTTTTGCTGCCCATTTGTTTTCACTGCAACCTTCAGTTGACCTAAGAACCTGGTTTGCCAAACTTTTCCTTGAAGATTGCTTATCATTGCTAAGGGATACACACTCTTGTGGGTCATACAGTGCAAACTTGATCCAGACCAGTCTGCAACATAAAATCACCATTCTTTTGAGTTAACTGGAGCAGATGAGATGGTGTTTGTGCCGTCTTGTGATTTTTTTTTTAAGTTGGTGGGAGGACAACAGATTGTATTTGATCTGTCTAAAAGCTGAAGTGTTGTAAACAGATGTTACACAGTTAGGCCAATTTACAGACAATCCAACACTGTTTTTGAAACAGCAAAGTGAATTTACACCACAGTGGTGGTTTATTCTATGTAGCTTTTGGGGTTTTTTTGGTAATACAGTAGTAGGTGCCTGAATTTGCTGAACAGCTTAGCCACAGTATGATGAACCTCCAGGACAGTTTTCACTTGTTCTTTGAACTTTGAACGGTCCTGTGTGATTCAGAGTCCTGTTGGTTGATCATTGCTCCTTGCATTCTTATCACTGTTTCTTGTCTCTTAAATAAAATGTGTTGGTAATAAAGGTGAAAATGAGTTGGCACTGGCTGTAGACATTTTAAAATTTCTTCCATTTTCTCAAGTATTGGTCAATGTGGTCACATTGTAATGTAAATGCTTGCTTTTCTATTTATCATCTGATAACATTTCTTGCAGGAAAATACCAGGTAAAATTGCAGATGTCATTGTTGTTATATTAATTATTTGTGAAACAAACCATAATGACTCTTCCTCATATTCTTGTTAATTTCTTTTTTGGGTTACTGTAATCAGCCTTTAGACAGCTGGAGGTTTTAAAACTGTTGAAAAGATTCTGTTCTGTTTGTGTTAGTAAGGATTTTTTTTTTTTTTAATATAGTACTGCTTTTTATAACATGCTTTGCTTAGAATAAGTGGATACATAAGCCTGCTACCTGCTTTGCTGAAGTCAGTTATCAAGCTCCACTTACCCTAGTTTTATATCAGTACTATCTGATGCACTTTTATTCTTAATAGGTGGTACAACTTCCTGTCATGTAATAAAACTGGCTTCAGTTTGAATTAGTAAAGTACAGCTCACTCAAGTTAGGAAAAATCCTAGCTGTTTATTTTTTAAACATCTTTATTGCCTTCTTAAAATGTTATATTAATCATGCTTAAAATGTTTCAGAAATGAAAGGATCGGACAAGGGGCTAGTGAGAAAATGAATGTAATCAGAAGTAAACCAGAAAAACATTCTTTATGCCTTGTTTACCTGAACAGTTGATGTGATATTTAATGTTCTATACTTGATTAAATTACCATGCTTTCATTTTACCTCCATGACTCCTGAGCAATGTAGAAGTTTGCCTGGAGTACGTGACTAGTCAGGTGGAAATTCATCACAAATAAGTCATGAAGCCTTTGACTGTCACCTTGGTGTTTTTCCTGTAAGAAATGCTGCAATGTCCAAGTAAAGATTCTGCAGGATACAACATAGGGTGTGTCATCAACTTCAGGAGCATCAGGATTATGTAAACCAGGTCTTTAGAAATCCATGTCAAGTTTTCTGTCTCTGCTCTGCTCAATGCTGGGTTTTAGTTTGAAGACTTGTATCTGGTATATATATGCGTTATTTTATCCAAATATATTTTTGACTCATCTTTCACATATTACTGAGTTAATTTTGGAGTTGTGCTACATCTAGCATTTCTCTAGCTTGATAAGCAGTTGTACTTGTTCATTTACAGATTTTTATAAAAGAGTATCTGCTTGTGTTTTAGGTCTGGTCACTTCTGAAAGCAACATCTTGAAACCAGAATATTTAAAGGCCATGGTTATTAAACCTCCATTTATATTGCTAATATACTGTACATATTGCAGTTCTGGAAAAAAATAGGTTTTATATTTTCGACTGCCACGGCCTACTTTTTTTTGCTTATGTTTCATGTTCTTTCTGCTCATAGTTGTAATTAAAAAAGCCAAAAAACTCTGAAGGTAGTAGCTAATACTTTTATGTTATTATTTCTCATGAGAACATTATTTTCAGAAGTTGAAATGCAGACTATTAGGCATTTCTCTCCATTTTTAGTGTGTAAGTGAACAGTGACGTTAAAAATAATGCCACTCAGCTGCTCCTATATGAAACTGAAGTATCCTAATAATGTTCAGCAGTTTGGACCACCTGTTTATCTCTGCATGATATTTATGGCTGTCATAAATATTTCTTTGTCCTTGACTGCCTTGTGCTGAGTACTTGACTAAGCGTAATGAATTTATAAAAGCTCTTTCTCAGTTTCAAGTAACTCTGAATGATCAAAAGAAGTAAAGAAATTTGTAACAGAGGTGTTACTGCTTATATTTAGATCTTACAAGTGTTTAAGAAACATTGTATAAGCGATTCTTATAGCACATTTTTGTTAGTAAGCTCGTTCCTATTACAAAAAATAAGGGAAATTAAGTAGAGTTGAAGAGGCCTATTCAGGGTTACAGAGGATGTCTTAATGCACATTAATGATTTAAAGTGTTCTGCATTTGAAACACAAGGATACATGTGTTTTTAATATGTATCTGCATTTTTAATGCAGTATTAGGCCAGTAATTACTTGCCTGTTACATTTGGAATATGATTGCATTTCCCTTTGAAGATAAAAAATAATAGTGGTAATAAGCTTGATAACTTGAATTAAAAAATCATTTAAGGTTGGACAATGGGGAGAAATTGTGCTCTGAAATCTTTGCAATTGAATTTAACAATGTTTTACCAATATTTTTCTGAAAGACAGTTATTAATTTTTTTTATTTCAGTTACCTTACAGCTCATACTGATTCTGAAGGAGACTCCGAGGACTCCGAGGAAGAAAAGGAATGTATGAAATCACCTGATGCTGCTGTGAAATCAGAAGAAGAAGAATTACTTAATTTTTTACAGCAGGTGGACAACTTGCATAAGGGTTCCCAGGATGATAAAAAGAAGGGCTTCAAATTGCTGTGTGAGAAAGATGACAAGGTATTAATGGGTAAATTTAATATTATGTTGTTATGAACTTATACTTTGCAATGCTTAAGGTGGTGTCAATATTCTTGTCAGGTGGGCATAGAAGTTTTATTATTTTATGTTCCATCCAGACACAATAACATTGAGGCTTGGTTTGATGTGTATATTTATGCATGCAACAAAGAAAGATCGTGGGCATTTTTCTATGGAAATGATACTTACTTCTGCTGGGTTTGGAATGGTCTGTGTGAGAAGGGCATGTGGAATTAAGGAGTAACCATACCAAGTGTTCTCAAGAAATCAGACTATAAGCCTGTAGTCTCTTTATGCCTTTCTGTAGATATTCACTTCATGTGTAAAGGTAACTTCAGATAAAATTTCAAAGTGGTTTGATGTGCAGCGCTTAACATCAATGTATCAGTTTCTTCTGACTTTGCATACTGTAGTTCTGATTATAGTTTCGTTTACATATTGAAATACCCGGGAAGATAGATAAGGCACTAATTGTGAATGAGTGTGGTGCTTATGGCATTCCTAAAGAAAATACACATCACACCATTCAGAGATTTGTTGTGCTTGACTAGATTTTCTTATTTTTTAATAATAAAAAAACTTGAAAATTATTATATTATAAATTTTATATATTATATTATATATTATATTTTGTTTTTTGTTATTATTATACCATGGGTATTTCTGAAAGATGTGTTCTCCTTTGATCATGAAAAAGTTATCATCTGGTTCTTACATAAACTAGTAGTAGTATAGAAAGATGTAAAATAACCAAAGACTTATGCCATAACCTGATAACCTGCTTTTAGCATTATGAAGGGAAACTGTTAAACTGATCAGAATGTGATTTAAATTACCCAGCTGTCCTGTGCTTTCAGTATGAAAACTGTGTGGACTTCCTTTGGAGACTTGCACGTGCTTATGGAGATCTGTTTGAGATGACTACTGATGCTGAGGAGAAGAGGCAGTATGTTACTGATGGTAAGCAGAGGAAAAATGTTTACACAGAATGCCATCTGAATGTAGTGGAAAAATGTGTACACAGAATGCCATCTGAATGTAGTGAAACATGCTTTGAACTTTGGTTAAGTTTTCCAATCCAAGGAATTTCTAGTGGGAGCATTTGTATAATAATAATAATAATAATAATAATAATAATAATAATAATAATAGTGTTTTGTGCAATAAACTGCCACAGCATACAGCCTCAGTCCATTCTTTCCTCACTGGAGATATCCAAAGTCAGTGAAGGCTAAGTATTGTTGGTCACAGTTGATGGCTGTTGACTCTGAATGGTGCCTTAAAATTTGTATTTTATTGACAATCAGTGGGATGCAGAATGTGAAAGACAGGTGCTGTCAGCATGGTTTCTTGATTATGTCTTTGGGAGAGGAATAAAAAAATGTCAAGGTAAACTCAAGGTTTGTTTTTTCTGCTCTTCTGTGGGAAAGGATCACTCTTTTATACCAGCAGCTTCTTTTGTGGTAATGGTGGGAATGGAACTTTGTGACTCTGTTAACCAGAAACAGAAATGTGTGAGACAATTTGCTTCCAGCCATCCCTTCCCATGTGTCCTATTTGACAGCTTTACCTACCTCAACAAGGTTTTGATTTTCTTCTTCACAACACTTTGTTGCTTGTAAAAGCATTGCCCTTTCTTTCACTGTCTAAATATGTGTTGGGTAGAGGTACAGGTTATATTTCCCTTTTTTGTTTTGGGCTTTCTTCTCTTTATTACAATAAAATCTGCATCTCTTCCACCTGTGTCACTCTGCTCCAGTTGATGCACTGTTCTTACGATAGTCCTTTTTACCTGTATGTGGGAATACTTCTGTCTCTCCTGTGTTTCTTAATTGCTTCTTTCCTTTTCTGCTGCACCAAAGCTGTGTTTTATAAATGTATTCCAGGTTCAGATTATTTTGTCTTTTGTATCTCTTTTCCTGTTTCCTGCTTGTTCTGTCAGCAGTGACATCACTGACAAATAAATTTTGGCTGCCCTTTGTCATCCTTAAAGGCAGTGTCATGCATTTGTGCTGTCATTACATATTCCATAGCCAAACTCATGTTATCCAAGGTCCTTGTTCCTATCATTTTGTCATCAAAATACTTACGAAGACTTGCGCTGTCTTAGCTACGGAATTGATACTGTCCTTGCTTTAGTAGCAACTTGGCTTCTGGATTTGGAAATGATACACTGCAGTGAAGATTATGACATAAGCTAAATTACAACAGTAAACTCTGTTGTTTGATCCTTTGCTTTTATCCATGACTACAGGTAACCTCAGCTGATGAAAGATAATGGTATAGCATAAGACAGGGGGAGATAAAATATGATGGAATGAAACAAGGACTTGGGTGTTGAGTAGTCAGCCTAGTTTGGCTCATTCTCATGAAGTGGTGGGTGGCAGAAGCCTTTTTCATCTCAGTTTTTGGAAGTGGTGCAGAGGGATTGAGACTGTGGGGAAGCTGGCAGTAGTTTTGTGGGTTTTTTTCATTCCACTGAGTTGGAGAATTGTGTATGCTGTTCTTTGTTTTTATGAAGTTAACGTGCAATACAGAAATGTCAGTGTGTCTAAATTGGTTGCAGCTGAGA
The DNA here is from genome assembly GCA_013399055.1 of Ramphastos sulfuratus. NCBI lineage: Eukaryota > Metazoa > Chordata > Aves > Piciformes > Ramphastidae > Ramphastos > Ramphastos sulfuratus. Next base: position 138,045 of record WBNM01037367.1, read on the forward strand.
CTTTGCAAACAACAAGCATCTCATCTGAACTTCTTTCTGCAAGCATGGGTTTGATCAAATCACCTACTGTCATCTTTATTTAGTTAAAAGTGGAATGTAATGGGAGTTGTTGTACTGGAAAGAAGCTTCAGCTCGTTCATTCCTGTACCCAAAGCAGGAAACAGCTTTGTTGGTTCTTCTAACAGGTGCTTCTCTAACCTGCTTTTAAAGGTCTTCAGTCTTACAGACAATGTGGCCTCCTTTGGCTGTCCAGTTGCATCCTTCTCTAATTTAGCTGCACCTGAATTGGATTTTAAGATAAAATACTAAAATTGCACCCGTATTTATATATATATATTTTTTTTTTTTCTACACATATTTATATGTGATTCTTATCCTCTGTTCTGGTTTGGTGAGATTGTTCCTGGAGTAGTGCATTCAGTTCTGGGACCCTGACAGGAGAAGGACATGAACTTGCATAAGCAGGCCTGGAGGAGGGTCCTGAGGATGGTCAGAGGGCTGGAGCACCTCCCCTATGGAGACAGGCTGAGAGAGTGAGAGAGCTGAGGTTGTTCAGCCTGGAGAAGAGAAGGCTCCAGGGAGACCTAACAACCTTCTAGTACCTAAACCAGCCATGTGGGAAAGCTGGAGAGGGACTTTTTACAAGGACATGTAGTGACAGAATTGAGGGGTAGTGGCTTTAAACTGAAAGTGGATAGATTTAGATTAGGTAAAAGGAAGAACTTCACTGTGAGGATGGTGAGACACTGGAGCAGGTTGACTAGAGGGATTGTGGATGCCCTCTCACTAGAAATATTGAAGGCCAAGCTGGACAGGGCTTTGAACAGCCTGAGCTAGTGAAAGGTGTCAATTTGTATGGCAAGGGAGTTGGAACTAGATGATCTTCGATGTCCTTAAAACCTAAAAATATTCTCCGAATGTGTATGAAGAGTATGTATGAAAAGATGTAAAGTCAGGACATTACATTATCCACACACAAGAACAGGAAGCAGTTTCTTCTTTTTGCAGATAGAGTATATTAGCTTGCTTTGTTCTTCGAAGTAGCCTAAAGCCTGTAAAATAAATCCTTTAATATATTGCATTCTCTTTACAGGAATGATTAAAGCTGAAAAGGCTGTTCAGCTGGATGCCAAGAGTGCTGAGAGTCACCAGTGGTAAGTCTGAGAAAGTGTGCATTTTTACAAACTTCTGTGTATTTATCAAATCCAACAAAAATCTCAGCTATCTTTGGCACTAAATAGTGCCCACAGCAAGTTACATTTATCATGCTGCAGTTTGATATCAATTTAATAAATTATTCATTAATAGCTTCTCATAGTTCTACAGAACTCGATTAGCATCAATTTCAGCTAAAAATTACATTGAAGTATTTTGTGAGGCATTTACTATAGCATGTGAAATGACTCCATAACCATACTTCAGTACATACCATGAAATGTAGAAGAGAGTATATGCTTACACCAGTATATTATTGCTCAGAGCAGCCATAGCTCTCCATTTACATTTTCTTTCATCACTTTGCAAAATAGTGTCTTTTGGCTTCATATTTTTATCCTTTCTTGTAAGTCTAAATTTAGTAGTCTACATTTTAATAATTAAAAATAGACAATGAGAAAGCTATGGAAGTTTCATTTAACTTCTCCATTGAATGAATATTTTGGCCCTTGCCAGGGCTAACAAATTGTTTGCAAATGTAAATTATTACCAGATAAAATATAATTCTGCTGAGTTCTAGCTGATAGTTCTTCCCCTTACTATTTTATTAGCCAATTTTACTGAGCTTGTGATTTCTTTTCTAATAGCGTTAGCTTTTCCTTCCCATTTTGGTTTCTGTGTTCTTCATGAATTTTGTCATTACACATGTAAGATAGTATTTCACTTAACCTTTACATATCTAAAGTAAGTCTATTATCCCAGGCTCCCTTCACAATCTGAGAAGTAGTCACTTCTGGAGTGCAGTTCATCCAATTCCATTTTGCTCATCTGCATTAGGGTGAGATTAATTTCTCCTGGGATTTAGTTGACAACATCTCCATTGCCAACAAAGGGAGCACATGTCAGCTAGCTCAGGTTTAGATACTTCATTATACAGGAATGTTTACATTTAGTTAGGTGAGTCTCTGGCTTGGTCTTTCTTTCCAAATCTTCAAATGGCTATGTTATTGTTCCACACTGTTCCTGCCTCTTTTTTTCCTGCTCCTTCTAACAACTAGGAATCCAAACAGCTGCTTTGTAACAATGGGGTGCTAGAAGTTGTGTGTGGTGGGAATCTTGACTAAGCTTCACTCTCTCAGACAGATTTGCGTTTACTCTTTCCTGTGTCTTGGAAGTAGTAATGATGCCTCCCTGGATATGAAACCTAGACCCTAGGTGGCTATAATGTGGTGGTTTAAGACAAGAGCCTTTACTTTTGGTCTTACTCAGCCATTCCTATCAGCTAGAGGCTGCCATAATGGCAGTGAAAATAACAGAAGAGGATGTCTGAGCTTCGTTCAGTGGAAGGTGATTGAAAGCCCAAAGCTTGCACGCCTGCTGAAAGCAGGTTTTCAGCCATTTCTGCTGTTTCTCTGTCTACAGCCATGGCCACTTCTTCAGGGTAATGCTGGTGTACTCCTCTTAGGTAAAGTATGAACAACCACAAAATCACATACAAGCACAGGTCCTGCCCCTCTTTCTATCCTTTCCTCCCAGCCCACAAGACTGACGAAATCTCCTCTTACAAACACAATTTCACTAGCAGAAGCTGCATTGATCAGTTTGCATGTTGTTCAGGGAGGTATAGGTGGTCTGCTGAGCCTCAGGTGTGGGATCCTGTACTGGCAAGCATATGTAGCAAGGGAAGAATTAGAAGTGTAAGGAGATACGTTACAGAGGTTAGCTTAAAAAAACTGTTTGAGATGTTTAAGAGGACAGTCTTAACAATTTGTAAACTACTGCTTCTTGTAACAGGAAATGGATTTCAGTATGGTTTACAATTTTCATCCTTTTTGTACCTGAGTTGCAAGTGAATTGTAAGGGTTACTGCTAAACTGGTAGCTTTCCACTAGTGTAGATGGATGCTACAGATCTTTTCCTGAGTATTTTATCTGCTTCTCTTTTCTGAAGTCTTTCTGACTTGATGCATAATTTTTAAAGTGTGATGTCCCATATTAGATATGCTGCTCTAACTGAGGCTGTGAATACTGGGCAGAATGGATTTACATGCTCCAGACAGACATTTGTATGTATTTGTCTAGCCTGCCAACTGCTGCTCAGTCTGTGGTCCCAATAGATCCTTTTATGCCACTGCTTAACCAGATGGACTTGTTTTATAACTGTACATTTCTCTTTCTTTACACACGTTACTTCGATTTCACATTCATTTTGAACCATTTCTTCGATTTATTAATGCCTTTTGGGTTTGTAAATTCTTGTATCCTCTCTCAGATTACAATTTTATTTTCAAAGTGGTTTGTCATTTTGTGAGTTTTTTTAAATCGAGTTCACTGATAATGAACCCAGCACAAAACTTTGTGGAACATCTGTGATGATGCTCAAGTTCACATGAACCTGCTATTTCCGTGGTTAGATTTTGAGGAACATAAGGTAGGACAAAGTCAGAGGCCACATAAGATTCAAGCTATATGCCACTTGTTGCAATCTTCTAATGTTCTAGGCTCATTTGTCTTGGTAGAAAAGAACTATTTTTGTTTGTTTGTTTGATTATGTTTGTCCCCAACGAAGTGTTTGTTAGCTGGTTTATAAGCTTCTGTATTTACAGAATAATTTACCCTGGGATGTTGTCAAGTTAACACTGGCTTGCCTGTAACCCCTCTCCTTTTCCCTTTTTTGTGCTGACAGCAACTATGTTTGCCACCTTCTTTTCTGCTGAGACTTTCTGCACTACCCAGGAGATTTTGGTAGTCAGCTATATATCAGATCTGGATTGTTTGAGTCTGGCTAATGCAAATTTATCCAGTTTACCTAAACATTGTTGTACTTGTTAATCCCCATGAATGGGAAATAAGACTTAAGAGAATCTTCCCCGTAGAAACTGTGCTTTCAAAGTTGTATGCAAACAGAATGTTACCTAAAATAATAAATAGATAAGACTGTGTGTGAACAGAAAACAGTGCAGTACAATTAAGGCATGAAGAAATAATATGTAAAAGTAACGTGAAATACATAGCTATAGTAAGAGAGAACCAAAACGTAAAAGAAAATATAACAAATATTTATACAAATATCATAGTCACATAAACAAGAATTATTTACCAGTTTTACTTAAATTCAGAGATAAAGGGCAATACCCAACTCCAAACTGACACTTATATGTACTGTCTCAATTATATGTGGCTATATGTGAACGAGGGACTTACTTTTTACTTACAGGAGATGGAGAATTGATATGCAGCATGTGCCATTTGATGTGCCAGGAGAATTGCATGGCATAGCATATAAGACACAGGACCCCGGGGGTCTGTACCCTTTTAGACTAGCAGCTGGAAGTGGTGGGAAACTCTAGGACACCTCCAGTGTCTGTAGGCATCTGTATCCAGGCAGGGATCCTTTGGATTGAAAAGGTTCTTCATTGACTGTAATAAGAGATTAGATACACAGGTGAGAAGGTCAGCATGAATGCATGCTCAATGTGAAAGCAGTGCTGTCTCCGATGAAAATCCTTCCTTTTCATCTCGCCACCTACGCAAAAGTTTCTTAAGATGTGTAAGATAAATAATCTCAGCCTGTGTAAGATAAGCCCCTCTATTTTTTAGAGAGATTCCTCATTTTTCATGTAAGGTTATAATTCTGTACTAGGTACTGATGAGGAAGCTGGCTTTCTGACCTTGTCTGAGGAAAGTTTTGGTTGATATTTTACTAATCTTCTGTACTTCATTGTTTCTGTGGAGTTTTGGTATTTCCTATCAGCACAACTGAAGTTTTAACTCATTTGGTGTAGCTGCTATCTATACTACCCACTCATGCATTATTTCTAGTGTTCTCTTAAACTGTTTAATGTATCGTACTAAATGAATAAGGATTAAATTATAGGCCTGTTCTTTTCCTGATCCTGTTCCTTGTTCTCTACCTGTAATTAACCCGCGAGGGGCAGGGGTAATACAGTTGAAGAAGAAATTTAATTCACCCTTGTTGGTTTAATCTTTTGTCATGATTTTCTCAGCGCTAACTGTTCTGTACTTTCACTTACGCTTCTTTTCCTTCTGCTGTATTTATAGAACATCTTATTGCCTCCTATGTCTTTTGTGAGTTGTAATTCAGTTTGTATTTAGTATTTCTGATACATGTCTTTAAATATTTCATCCAGTTCCAGTGTATCTATATCTATATGTATCTTTAACACCCATCCCATATCCCTAGCTTAATCCCGTGGTCTTGCTTTCACTGTTAGACTCAATTACTTTTGGATTTCTAAGTCAATAGAGAGTACCTCACTAGAGCTGAACTAATCTTTTAAAATATTTCCTGTCTTTCCTCTACATCAAAAAGGGCCATTTACTGATGTGCTTTTGAATATTGTCTCTTAGTACTTCTTCTATATAACTTTTTATAATATTGCTTTTTTTTATGGTTTCGTTTTCTTCATCAGAAATGTACACTATCTGTCAAGCAAGGATTACGTCTGTAGAACTCTCTGGAAGCTTCTTTTGGAAGCTTATCCCTGCTGCTTCAAAGCTCTGTTTACATATAAGTGTTTTTGTCACACATTCTGGTAAAGCCCTGTAGTAGATGGAGTTACACTAGCAAAAACATCTCTTTTCCAGAAGAGTTTTTCCTGGTTTATGGAGCTACTACAAGCTGTTTGGGAAATAGAATGTATTTTTTGTCTTCACCAGGAGAATGTAGTAGAACAGTTTTGAGAACAAACTCTTGCTAGTATAGGCCTAGAATTCCACTGTCTTGTCTTATTTGAATTTACTTCAGTTAAGAACAAAAAAGGAAAAAGCCTCATATCTTCTTAGTGCATCCCCTTTTTGTAATAAAACTGTTTCTCAAGGTACATACCAATAATAAAACTGGGCAATGTGTGGATCAGAATACTGACATGTAACCACTATTCATCCTCAAATTAAATTTCATAAAACATATGCAGAAAGAACAGAGCAAAATATCTTGGAAGTAGTCAGTTGGTTTTAGTAATGAACTTTTGCAGCTGTGAATAATTTTCATACCTGAATCTTGGTTTTTGAGAACATGTGATCATACTTGGTGGCAAATGAGATCAAAAACCTTCAGATTTCTTGAATGATGACCTCCAAAAAACTGAAGTAAAAGGAAACACTAGAAAGAAAAAACATAGCTCTACTCTTTTACTGTTTGTATGACCACCCTAAAGCAAGGCAGAGTAAATATTCTGAGTGATTTGTTGCTTTGTTCAGCTGGTGTCAGTTATTCAAGTTGTGAGGGAACTCGCATGCAAAAGTTGGTAAGTTGGTATGCAGGTTTTGTTCTTCCCAAGCCTTAATCAAAATATTTTTGTGGGTCAGTACTTCCCAAATGATAGCTACGAGGTGAATCCTCAGAGCTCTTCTTGAACTGCGGAGCATCTTTTATCATCCAGCTTTTAACTGAAAGTGCTACATGAACTATTCAATGCTATAGTGGCTTTGGAGGGCATTGCTTTACAACTTTACAATTGCAGAGAACACAAAATGCAGAGGCACGTTAATAGTGCTTTCATTTAAAACTAAACAAACGCTTTTAAGTTCTTTCTTTTGCAAAACAAATAAGGTTTTTATGTTTGTGGGACTTTGTTGCTGGTTTTTTGGAAGAGGTTCAGAACTCTGCTGTTGCTGGAGCTCTGCACCTCGTTTTTTACTGAGAAGGACTTTTTACGAGCTTTGCAAAGGACAAAAAGATCAGTGCATGTGGCCAGTGTTCCCAACATTTACTTAGATCATTCTCTGCACTGAGCTTTGGTTTGTTTCCCATAAATAGTGCCACTGCTAAGTTTGTTTTACTCTGCAGAACTTACCTGTGGATAGGAGTCTTATCTCATTTATATTGAAGTTATTGAGTGAAAACCTACTAATTTTAAGTGAAGACTCCCTCTGCACCACAGCTGCCCCCAAGACTTTTCTCTACCATGTGTATGTGGGTTTCTCTAAAGTACAGAAACAAGTTTCAGGAGCCCAGGGTTTAAGTTTTGCCTGGAATTCAATCAATGGATAAACTTTTTTTAGGGTTAAGAACTATTACTACCCAGCATGATCAAGTCAAGTTCTTAAACCTATGTAACTTGGTTACTTTGCAGAAATGTGTGGAGCTGCACAGAAGCAGGAAAACGTAGCTTTTATGGAGGAAAAACTTGTATATTAGGAGGCATGTACAGGAAAAGGGATTTTATACAAACCCCACAAAAAGTGAACATGTCAGGTACTTTCAGTAGCAGAATTATAACATATGATTGGTCAGGTTTCTGGGGTGAAATGGCATAACAATAATTCTCTAGTGAAATAAAACACTTTAAAATTGCAGAATGTGTTGTAGGATATTTTCATACTACTGACAACTTTTAAAATTAAATCCTTACCATGTTTTTAAATAAACACTTTTAACTTTCTGCCCTTAATTGTCTCATGATTAGACTTAGGAGAGACAGATAACTTGCAAACTACAAGCATCTCTCATACAATCTTACTTTTCAGGAGTCGAAGCCTTGTGAAGATATACTTTCAGTAAAATGTTAGTATAAAAAAAGTTTCAGGTTACCAGTTATTTCCCCTGTGTTTGATTCATAGGTAAAAAAGTATTTTACAGTAATCTTTGTTATTAATTATGCTTAAACTTAGTCAGTAGTCTGCAAATTACTTAATTACTTTTGTAAACATTATCTAAAATTTAAAATACAGAAGGGTAAATTCATAGAATTGTAGAATGGTCCAAGTTGGAAGGGACTTCAGAGATCATCCACTGCAAAACCCCCTGCTGTGGGCAGGCACACCCCTCAACTAGACTTGGTCGAACAAGACCCCACCCAGTCTGGCCTTAAACATCTCCACAGAGTCAGTATCCACAACCACTCTGAGCGACCTATTCCAGAGTCTTGCTACCCTTGTACTGAAGAACCTTTTCCTAAAATCCAGTCTAATGCTACTCTCCCTCAGATTGAAACCATTTCCCTTAGACCTGTCATTAGACACCCTTATGAAAAGTCCCTCTCCAGTTTTCTTGTAGACTCCCTTCAGGTATTGGAAGGCAGCTATGAGATTTCCCCTATCTATCTATCTATCTATCTATCTGCACAACTAAATATGTCTGTTAGAAAAATAAAAGTTAAATTTCTGCCACATGATAATTTAACACAATTGTGGGTTCCACAAACTCAGAAACAGAACATGGCATCCACATGTTCCAGTGGTAAACTTCTGTGAATGGCAGCATTCTCCTTTGTTTTGGTATATTGTATGTGTTGCAGTAAATTACTAAGCCTGGGTTCTTAGATGTTCTTACTTTAATGTTGGGGTTTTTTTTTCCAACCAAAATATGCATTTGTTTCCCGTGGTTTTGTACACATTACCTATGCAAATACCTGCTACATATGAGACTTGCCTGGAGCTCAACTTCAGTCTTCTGGCAATTTTTTTTTTTTTTAATACAAAAGCTATATTTCTGCCAATTTCTACACAGTCATATTCCAAGAATAAGAAAAAGTAAAATGAAACCCAAACAACAACAACAAATGGCTATGACCAAAAACTCAGCTACACATTGCACCTTGGTGTGTTTTACTTTTTATGTTGGCCATCTTTCACATTTTTAGCCACTGCTGCCATACCCTCACCACCATGAAGAAGGTGATACCAAACTGATACTATACTTTTCCATGAAATTTAGTATTGGGTGTATCTTTATAGACAAAATAGCATGGTACAAAAATGACAGAATTTAATTACACAAAATGATGAACTCTGAAAGAGTAATGCAACAAGTATCACAAACTAATTAAAAAATCTCCCTACATAGGAATTTATATCTTATTGAAGTCAGATTAAAAAGACAGCTTGAGGGTCTGGCTGCATTGTAGAGACCGTTAGAATACATACATGCATGAAACTGCTGAGTGAAGGAGTCGATAGCTAAGAAATACAATGAGATGCACAGAATTCTGAGCTGTGCATAGATGGGGAGATGCAGAAGTGCCTTTGGAATTGGAATGAAAGTGAGCTTTCTTTTCACTAGGCCTCTCATTTGTTACTCACACACATTAGCCTTTACTCATACTACCTTACACGTCAGATGTCTCAGCTAGAGGAAAGAGTGTACATATAGTACAGTCCTGGAACACCAGAAGGGAAGATGTTAATTCACCTTGATCTGGATGTAAGAGACAGGCAGCCACTTCACATCCATCTCTATCAGGTTTCTTATAACACATTTTCAGTGATACTGTAGCAAAGGGACATGGTGCTGACTTACTACTGAATTAGTTTGATTGTGGTTATGCTCAGAAAAGGAGTAGTATTTGTTGATAATTAATCTCTGCTTCTACACTGATTCGAGTAACTTTTCTTCCACCTGGAAATAGCACTTTTTATGTTCACAGAAGTACTGTGTCTGTCTGTGTCTGTCTCAGTGAGGTTACGATCATTACGTTTATGTATAGATGAGTGTGCCTGTGGCTAGCTTTTAACATTATCTAGATGTAGCATTATCTCAGCAGTTAGGTCACTTCCTTGCAGCATTTATTTGGTATAATTGTCTATTTTTTTTTTTTCTGTAAAGATACTGTAAAAAGGTATTTTAATCTTGATGTTCAGCGGGCAGAAGGCAGGCAGGGATTGTGATAAAAAGTAGTATCACTTGCTCTAATACAAGGTACGTGTGCATTACCCATTCCAGTGGGTTGTTGTGTGAATTAAAAAATACAAAAATTATGAAGGAGAAATATTTTTTAAAATAGCGTGCAAGGTGATGATTTGAAAAGAACGGTGGAGGATCAGGCCCAGAGATTGCCTGCTGTGGCCGAATGTCACCACAAGATGGGGCAGGTGGCAGCGGCGAGGACAGGCGCAGGCAGCTCGGGCGTTGCCCTACGGTACCCGCTTCTGCCTCGGGCTGCTGACTGTCGGAACCTGGGCTCTAAATCCCCATAGGTGGTTTGGGGTTGGATGACAAGAACTACTGGAAGCATTTCTAGTTAGTTCCTTCCTCATTTTCTCTGGCCGTCTTAGTATTACGCTTTCCATCACTTAAAATAATGACATTTGCCTTGTTTTTAAAGCTTTTTAAAAAAAAAACATCCCAACCAGTTTTATTAGAAATCAAATTAATATCTAAAATGCCATAGAACATTAAAATAATTAAAAATAAATAAGTGATTTATGCCAATTGCTTGCCTCACCCAGTTCAAAAGTATAACATAGGAAAAACCCCAAAGCTAATACATGAAAGACATTTTTATTTTCAACTTGAGGAAAAAAACTCGAAGTATTTAAAGTTAGGAGGTTAGCTTATTTTTCATTCGTTGAAAATTTTACTGGGATTTCCCTCCCCAGAGATTTTAGCTGTAAGTAGAAGTTTTTCTTTGAACTGGTTTAAACTAAGGCCTTCTTTCTTGTCACGCACAGACAGGGAAATACTGCAAGATGCTGGATTAGCTTGTTCGCTTTTCATTGTTTTCTTTTGTAGCCGCAATCCGTTTAGCTATGGTATGCTGAGTTTTATCTGATTAGCACTTAATGAGTGAAGGGAATAGGGGAAATGTAGCCTGAGTTACCTAAGCCCAGCAAAGTTTTTCAGTACCTTCCCCCTCTTTCTTAATACCTGAACTTTCCTGACCCCCACCTCTTGCTTTTTCCCTCTGTTGCAGCTGGTTCCCATATGAAATGTGCTCCTGCTGCAGCTTTAACTGTCAGAAGTAGTGGTGCTATTAGCTGGATTTTGTTCAGTGCACATTGGTCACAACATTCATCCTGCTCAACAGTGTTTGACAGTCAGTCTGGAGCCCTTACAAGTTCAACTGCCGCTGTTATGCTGACTCATGTGCCTTACCTGGGAACACTTATTGACTAAAAATGCAACAATCTGTAGCATGAATATTTCTAACTTAAAACCATTACTTATATCTGCAAGCAATAAAATAATTAATGTTATCAGTATTTTCAGGGGGATTCACTGGATCTTGAGCAATTACATAGAAATTCAAGAAAACTGAGCTTTAGGAATGCATAAAAACTGTGTGGGCCATGCAGATTGCAGGTCTGTTACCATAACTGACTTGATAAGTTTCTTGCATAACTGTCATGTTGTCTTCTGGACTTCAACTTGATTTCCCTCTTTTAGGATTAATTTTTATTTTAATTTGATACTGCTGCTTAAATTTATATATCTTTTGTGATTCTAGTGATTTCGTACAGAAATGCAAAGTTGTCTTAATACCAATGAAAATTTCTCCAAGGAAAGTAAAATCACCATATGTGGAAGAGATTCCTTATGCATAGTAGATTCTATAGCTGTTGATGTAATTAAGTAAAAAAAAACAACAGAAATCTAGGTGGAGTGTCACTAAGGTAGTAGTGTTGGTTAGGAAGTCTGAAAAAAAATTCAGTTATACCTGCTTAACAATACAATTTTTTTAAAATAGAAATTAACTCATGATTTATCACTGTCAGTGTCCCCACTTTATAATAATACTAATAGTAATGAGAATAATAGTCTTAGCAATAGGCAGCTAGTAATAGCAGTAGTGATTATATTAGGGCAGAACGTGTGTGTATGTTTTTAAATAATTTTAAACATATTAAAGCAATGCTGAAGGTGCCAGAGTGCTCTCAGGTGCTTGAGATGGGTAGAGGGCAACTGTGGGTGATTTCTGAGGTCTGTACAGCTTCTTGGCAAGCAAGGATTTGCCTTTCTGGGTGAGGCGCTGCGGCAGTGCATTGCTAGATGTTCCCAGTGCATTACAATGCAGAAAGCAGCGTGTCCAGTTCAGCTGCTGTCAATGCTGGAAAGAGTCTGCAAGTGTCACAGTCAGATAGAAATGGTAGAAATTTTGGAAGATAGATCCCTGTTTTTTCACTTTACTGACAGACCAAACTGCCATTTAAACTTCTTGTTTCCGTTATTGTTTCGTTTGGGGTTTTTTGTTGTTGCTGTTGTTTTATTCCCCCTTTGGCTTCTGAATAATGTACAGTTCATGCCAAATGTCTATCCAGCCATCAAGGTGGGAGAAAGCCCGGTGTTAATCTGTGAATTAGGTATTGAAATATTTTGTAATTTGATTCAAAGGTTAATGTAAATCATGAAAAGTATGTGTGTGTGTTTTTCTTTTCCCCTCTCAGGTTTGCAATTATGTGTGGCTATATGTCTCAGTTTGAAAGTGTACAAAACAAAATCAGGAATGGTTATCTCTTTAAGGTATGTTTTTGTAGGGTTTTGGGTTGTGTTTTTTTTTAAGCTGTTCCTTTAAATTATTTCCTTATTAGTGTCTAAGATGGATTTTTTTCAACACAGTAATTCAGTCTCAAGCATATTTCAGTGCCAATGTTAAAATGAAGAAGTTGGTTTTAAGTATACAGCTAGAGGATACACTTACAAAATACAAGAACTGAGGTAGGATTCTGGGAAAGAGCAGTTAAGATTTCAGATTTGTTTTGTAGTCAGTGGTGGGAGGAAATTGGAGTAACAGTTCCGTTTAGAAAATGAAAACATTTGAAATGTTAAGTGATGAACTAACACAGTTCTGCAATCATTTGTCATGCTACCCTTAAGTACTTAACACTGTCCTTTCAAAGGTCATTGTGTTTTTTGGTTAGCACTTTGTGTTACATGTGCTGTCCCCTTCTTGTCCTTGCCATTGCTTAGGTGCTTTTTCATCCCTTGCCCTCTAAGCTGAAGTCCCTTCTTTCGAGATGTCAGTGAGAGGCAGCAGACACTTCCAAAGGAGTGCCTGGGATGGGTCTCTATCACATCATGTCTGTGTTAGGACTTGGAGTGCTGCAGTGCTTTCCTATGAGAGAACATTAATTACCTCTGACCTAAGCCTGGAGCACTGGAACAAGCTGGAAACAAAGTGAAAATGACGAATAACCCAAGTGCTGCAGTTGCTTAAAAATGAAGTTTAAAAGGACCCTCCCAATGTTGGCCACAGCCTTTTCAGGGAGGTTTTCCTCTTCAGAAGTAATTACTGAAATCGGTGTGAATCATTTGGAAATTGTAGGATTTGAAAAATAACAGCATGAAAACATATCTCCTATCTGAATAGTTAGTGGACAAAATGATGAATAATAGGCCATTATGTCTATGTAACTTTTTTTTTACTGACTGGCTTAATTAGGAAAACAGAGATATCTAGGAGGAGAAAAAAGAACTTTAGAAGTGCAATTTATTTTGAGAGGCAAATGGCAGGTAGAGGTGAAATATTTTATTTTTCTTCAAGCTGAATTTGAGCAATAAGATTCTTTCTTTAGTCAGTTAAAGAGTGAAATAAAGATGCCCATGACCTGTAATGCAAGTGGTTTGAAAGAAGCACCTCATTAAATGCTTTCTAAATTTTATGTTTTCAGTGTAAACAGAGTAATATTATTTTCTGAATTTTGCATTATAGTAACAATTTGCTATGTTGTACCATTTCACTGGGGCAGTCACATTCCCAGGTGGAAGAGACTATGCTTCAATGACAGGTGTTGGCAAGTAAGATGTATCAAAGAAAGAGAACAGTTGCTTTCTCACTGATTCGGTGTGTGACAGTTTCCTAATGCTAACTGTAAATTAATTTAATTGAAGTTGTTGCCTTTTTAAGACAAAAGTTCTTGAGTTCTTTGATTGAACTTTAAAGCTGTTTTATGTTTTAAATGAAGCATACTTTCTTGCATTGTGTGTGAAGTTGTTGAATAATTTTATTTGTGGTTTCCCTCCACAAGAAAGAGGTTTGCCTGTTAAAATATTTTTTTATGTTTAAAATAAATTGCAGCACAGGAGGCTTTCTGAATTTGTTTCTGATTTGCACCAAACTTCTTTGAATGTAAACATACTTGCCAAACAAATATCTAAAGTGACGCTGGTTTTCTTTCTAATAGGAGCACCTAGACAAAGCCATCGAACTTAAGCCTCAAGATCCTTTTTTATATTACCTAAATGGAAGATGGTGCTATTCAGTAAGTTGATTTTGTTTGTTTGTTTTTATCTAATGTAAATAAAAATGGCAATGCACATTGAATCAAATAATGAGACTAAAGTACTTGATAACTGCAAGGGGGAAAGGTTGGTTTCTGGTATCATAAGCCTTGATTTCAGTTCTTTATTCTGGCACAAACTTTCTGGATGACCTTGGACCTTTTGGTAGCTTTATTCTTCACCCATAACTGAAGTTAAAAGCACTTAGATGTTGTGAGATTGTCTGTGACAGGAAAGCTGCTGTATCAGCTTGCTAAATTCTAGGAGAATGTCACAACAAAAATCCAGGCATGAAAATCTGTAATTCACCAAAAAGTTTTGCAAGAGATACAATTTGTGTTCTGCCAACACAACAGGTGCTTTTAAATACTGTGTAAATGACATAGTGATAAGTAATTGTATGTGAAAAACTAAAATAATTGTTTTACAAACTTAACTGTTGATAAAATTATTTTTTTTATTTTTAGACTTTTAGAAAAATAGTGCTTGTGCTCGTAATATAAAAGTTGTTTTATGCTTAAGCACACATCTATCATGGCTCAGATGACTGACTGTTCTTACTGCTTTATCTTTAGTGCTGTGAAGAATCTTACATCAAAAGAAAATGTTCTTGCATGGTTTATGCTGTAAAAGATCACTGGGAGGCTTCTCAGAGTAGTGAGTGCTAACATGCAATGAATTCCAGATTTGTCCTTTTCCTCCAGCTACTTCCAGTGCTAGTCACTATGAAGTGCCTGCAAACTGTAAAGAAGTTGCTGTGATACTTTACAGATTTTGTCTTTATTTGCAGCAAGACTTAATGCAAAGCAATCTTTCAACATATTTTTCAGATCATATTTTTAACTTTCAATGAGCAGCTTTCAACACGTACATTTTTTCTCAGTTGATTTGAATAAGGAATGACAGCAACTTTTTCAGAGAGCTCTTTATTTTGCTTTTCATCACACTGTGTTCTTGAATATCAACATTAGCTGTACAAAACTGAGTTGCTAAAAATTGTTGTATTGTATGCTTACTGTCCTGCCTTCGAAGAGCATCTTTCTTTCACCAGTCATTCCTTAAGCACTTTTATACTGTACTGCATCCAACAGCTGACTAACTTGCATTTATGTCATACACTCCCAGATGTTTTTTCATAGTTTATTTCTCATTTGAGCTATTGCTTTTGGAAAATGTACATGTCATCTCAATATACCCCATTTTGTTCATACTGCAGTGGGTTTTTTCTTAATTCTTATTTCATTTTAGTGACAGTCACCACTTCCTGACTCATACATGTGTTTTTTTGCACTATATCATGCAAACTCACATTTCGTGTTTGTAGCGTCTATGCAGGACTTCCATACTGAACATCAAAGTCACAGAGTAGCATTTGCTTCAGTAAGGATTGATTTTTTTTAAATTTTTTTTTTCACGAGTGGTAAAATACTGGAACAGTTTGCCCAGTGATATTGAGGCCCTGTCCCTGGAGACATTCAGGATGTGGTCTCAGTGTGGTCCTGGGCACCCAGATCTAGTTGGAGGAGGGGTTTAGACAAGATTACCTTTGAGGGCCTCTTCTAACCTGGTGAAATCTGTAAATCTGTAACCTGAAACACTTAGAACAGATTTTCATAGTATGAATAAATGCAAGTATAGGACTGAATAACATTTTGTTTTAACTTATGGGCCTGTCAGCTTTTAAAAATTTACTGTTGTTTGCACGTTTTCAGTAGCTGTATGGGGCCATAATTTGAGAATATTAGTTTTGAGGTTCTGCTATGGAACCTAGATCTTAATCCTAGCCCAGTGAATTTGGTGATATCCTTATTAGTTTTAGCAGACTGTATGAGTAGCTTTCTGTGCTGATTCACTAATACAGATTTTGGCTCTGCATGTGATGTAGATGGTCATATGAGCATGAGGGAGACTTGGAAAATTCTTTGTTACTATACTGCAGACCATAATACTGTGATAATTACCCCACAATTAGACTGTTGGCGGTGACATTGGTTCCAAATACTTCTTCAGAGTAGGGATTATGGTAGGGTGCTTTCATAATTCTTTTCAAAATGTGTTTATCATTCCTTCTCTATATTGGTACCTGTAGATGGAGTGATAATGTTCCTCTTGGCCCTCTGCTTTTTTCTCTTTAGTTTAACTGTGATTCAAGCTGGGAAGGCTGTGTTGTCCTGTGTGAAGAAATCAGAGAAGAAAAAGGGATGACTGAGGAAAAGAATTTTCACATTTAGCCTAGCTGACTTGGGGGTCAAGTTAGGATTTGGCCCAATGATTTTTACTTCCAGAGGTGTTACTGTCTAGTATAAATCACATATTTTTTTTACTAAAGCACTGTAGTTGAAAGTCACTAGTGTTTGATACTTTCTAAGCTTTTTAAGTCTTCCTAGTATAGTCAGACATTTCTCATTCATCTTACTACTGTCTTCTAGCACTGTTTTTTGAGCTGACAAAATGGGAGGAAAAAAGTATAACAGACTGTAAAAAGGGATCCTCAGAGAATTTTAATTCAGGATTCCAATTAATTTTCACAAATGACAGTCAGTTAAACAGAGTTTGGGGTAGCAAGTATAGTACAGGCAACCAGAAGATTTCTTGAAGGCTGAAATCTGTGTCCAGAGACTGTGTGCTGTACTAGTGCTGTTTGGCTTTGTGGGGTTTTGCCAGAATTTGTCTTTGACTGCCCTTTTTCACCTTCTTCATTGTAGCACAGTACTTTGCAAAGAGCAATTGTATGGCTCTTGTATGAAAAATTATTGTCATATAATTGCAATGAAGATACCTTAAAACATCTAGTAAGCAAAGCAACCAATATTTAGTATTTAAAAGAGGTGTTACTATTCCAAAGATTAACAACTGCAAAAATAATTTTAATTTTAAATGTTTTTGGTGGTGGATGAACCTGGATCTTCTCAGCCTTCTGAGAAACCAGGCTTTGTTAAGTACATATCTTTTAGGGAAGGTTTCATATCTTAAATACATGTTTGAGTTAGTTCATATGACCTAAAATAGGTAGTCTTTGAAGTTTCATCTTTGTGGAAACTGTTTTGCTCTTCCAGTCACCAAGAAATACTTGTTGGAAGTGAGTTGATCTATCATTGAGTACAGGAATTAGTTTTCTTTCCTTAGACTTTTTTGTGAATCTAGTAATTCTTTATAATAGTGTGTTTGGATTTTTTTTAATGTTTTAATGTTTAGAGTAGCTTTTAAAACAAAGTACATGACTATTTAAGATGACTGCGTGCCATTACAGGACAAACACAGAGCAGTTAGTATATACTTGTGAAGCTGGATCAGAGCCTCTGGTAAATGTTAGTGTGGTGTTAAAAATTAGATCTTTTGGGATTTTCTTTCTGCAGGTTACATTCTATACATCAGATTCATCTCTGGTGTATCTCAGGATCTCTTTGGGTTACGTCAGGGAACAAATTGACCCAGTTCCTTTGCCTGTGTGCCCTGTAAGTCTTCTTCCCTTATTGGAAATTAAAAAGCCCAAGGAATTCAAGTTGTATGTATGCCTGAATGTCTGTACAGACTGTCCTGGTTCCTCAACTGCCAAGAAAGAGCATGTTTGTTTTGTAAGCTGTTGTGTTGGAATTTTAAAATCGCCTTCAAGTTACTTAACCTCTTCCAGAAGTCAAAACATTGCAAAATTATTTAATACAATTTTACATTAATGTATTCTAAGAAAAAAAAAAAAAGAAAAAAGAAACTCTTTGGGAATATTTAAGTAGGTGCCATTAGTACATTACTGAAACTGGATCAGTGGGATAATTTTCCTGTATGGAAGACAACTGTGTAATCTGTCTTCAGTGAGCTATTGACAAGGAGATACTGGAAGAAGAAATCCTTTAGGGCTACAAGTCAATGCTGGCTGAATTTTCATTCCAGATGGGGTAGTTTCCTTTGTACCAACATCCTGGAATTTGAAAAGAGCTGTCCATGAGCAGGTTTTTTTTTTTTTCTTCTCATCAAAACAAAACAAAAACCCACCAAAAACAAACAGTGTTTTAGTTCACATGAGAGTTTTGCTGATCTGAGGGTAAGGTTAATAAAAGGGATGTTAGGAAATCTGTTTTCCCAGTTTTTAAGGGAGCAATGCATTTCTGCCTCAATCTTCAGAGGAACAAGAGTCCTGATAGCAACATCTTGAGTATGAACTTTACAGTCAGCTGCAGTCCAGCTCTGTGAGTGGCTTTCTTCCATCTCCAGTATTAGTACTGAAATTTGGGTAGGATAAATGGATGGGAGCTTGTTGCTCAATAAAGCTATAGAAGAGATTGTTTGAAACAAGCGTCTCTGCTAGCTTTGGGATAATGAAGAGTAGCCTCTTCTCCTTGGCAAGAGGTGTGGCTGTCATGGTGACCAGCTCCCCTCCGGCCCTAAGGAATTTCAGAATTGACCGCTAGTCCTTCAGCCCCTTGCTTTTCGCTCTTGAGCAAATGCTAACCAGCACCAGAACAAGAGGACACAGTCTCAAGCTGCACCAGGGGAAGTTTAGGCTCGAGGTGAGGAGAAAGTTCTTCACCGAGAGAGTCATTTGCTACTGGAATCGGCTGCCCAGGGAGGTGGTGGAGTCACCGTCCCTGGAGGTGTTCAAGGCACGTTTGGACGTGGCACTTGGTGCCATGGTCTAGTCTTGAGGTCTGTGGTAATGGGTTGGACTTGATGATCTTTGAGGTCTCTTCCAACCTTGCTTATACTGTGATACTGTGATGTTTGGCAGCTGGGAGTGATGTTATTTAAGCAACCCAGTACATTTATTCTTGATATTCTGTGGAAACAGAATATCCAGAAACAGTGTTCGTTGCAGTGCTCTTGTGAATTTTCAGCTGCTGGTGGATACTGATGTCCAGATTGGGAGACCTAAAAAAAAAGATCAAAACTCACTTAAAGTTTTGAAAGCATCTGCAGGGCATGGACAATCTTCATTCTTTAATCTTCTTGTTGTAGCTATTACTTGCTGCAGTAGCTGTTTTTTCTTACTACTTTCTGCTGTCCTATACCATTCTTGGAAGATCGATTAAATGAAATCATGGTCCCACTGAAGTTGATGACAGTTAACAGTCTCTTTGTACTTGATTTTAAGTGGACCTCCAAGTATGCTTTGCACTATTTGGAAGAGCCTTGACTGCGGAAGTCAAATTTGCGCTACACTAGAGCACGCTATACCAGAGTTTCTGTTGCCTATGCTGGCTCACACAGAGAATGCTTAATTAAGTTAGTCAGTATAGTAGGGATGATGTTTCTATTTCACTGAACATGGCATAAGATTTTCTCCAGTAAAGTTACTTCAAATTAAAGACTCTGCTTTTGTGTAGTCAAAGGAAGGGTGTAATTTGCAGTTTATCATTACTGCTCCAGGACTCAGTTTTGTGTCTTGCATAAAACAGGCCTTTTTTTTTTTTTTTTCTTTTTTCTTTTTTTTTTCCCCATTTATCCCACCTTAGTCATAGAGAGGTGCAGACTGACTCAGGTGGGGCACAGTTAAGCTCATTTTTTTATCCATCCATCAGATATAATTTGCTGTGTGCCTTTTGTAGTTGAAGAAAACAAGGAAGACAGAGAGAAGTGTTCATCCCAGGCGAATGAAGGTGAAGAGGAATTGTGTAATGGAAATGCCTCTTTCTGTACTGACCATGCAAGGAACCTGAAAAATTCACTTAAACTATGAGCTTTGTTTCTGGATGGCTAGTTAGCTGCAATGAATCCGTCAAGCCAGTGGCATATAAATATGACTGCTCAAAACATCACAGAACTATCAGACTATCTGTGTAATAATCACAAACTATAATGCTGGAGCCAGTGCACAATGAAGAAGACTCACTGTTGTGCAGATATACATTTTATTTTTAAACATTGTTTTAGGTTGGTGAGGTTTTTAATAGAAAAATGGCCAATTGCATGTATGTTTCTGCTTTTAAAAGTTTGAATAGTGCAAAACAGCATCCAAGCCTGACAAAATAAGAATGAAAACCTCAGTAAATCAGTTCTGATTAAATCTTGTAAATATGACTGCCAGGAAGAACTTGGTTTTCAATAGGTAATTATGGGTCCACATAGAAAAACTGCAATTCCATTTCCCCACTATTGCATAACAGCAGACACGTGTGGGGGAATTTTACCTATTCAGTGCATGTGTAACGCAGGGTGTTGTGTGGCCTTTCAGAGAAGGGTATAAATTTACACATTTATTTTTTCCCCTCTCTTCCTCCCTTTAGTAAGCCAGCTCTATCTTGATGGACTGGACCTACAAATATAGAAAGTTCCTTCCTTTTCCAAAAGAGCAGAGAACATTGCATCAGTAGATTGGCATCAATAAAACAATACATTTGCAAACATCCTTTTAATATCTCTTCTGGAACATGTCTCAGAAACTATGAAGTAGCTAGGGAAATTAAGTGCATGAAGGATTTGTATATACATACGTGCAATATGAAGTTTTAAACAGTATGCTGCAGTGTGTAAAAAAAAGTGTGAAAGCACTGCAGTGCAGAGGAGAAGCATCTTGTTGAATAAGAACTCTGGGATTGCTGGAGAGCTTTTGTAAAAACTTCTTCATTCCTGTAGATGAGGATTAAGAGTGAGATATGTGTGGTAGACTAAAATAAATATTTTTTTCTTAATATTGTTTCTATCTAAAATATAATAATTAATTTGGTTCACGATGAAGAGTTACCAACGACATTTATCAAATCAAATAAGGAATTGGACCCTGCCAAACCATCAAGACTAGGATGTCTTCTGTCTTCAAGCGATGTTGCTCCTAGAGTCACTGGGACAGCATGAGAAAACAAGGTCTTGTGCATTTTCCTCCTGCTTGCTGGCCTTTACTTTCACTCTACAATGGTATTTTTAGGACAGATTTAGGGAGATTTAGACTGGATGTTAGGAGGAAGTTCTTTACAGTGAGGGAGGTGAGACACTGGAACAGGTTGCCCAGGGAGGTTGTGGATGCTTCCTCCCTGAAGGTGTTCAAGGCCAGGTTGGACGAGGCCTTGAGTGAGCTGTACTAGTGGGAGGTGTCCCTGCCTATGGCAGGGGGTTGGAACTAGATGATCCTTGAGGTCCCTTCCAACCTTACTATTCTATGATTCTATAAACCTAAACTGTACTTGAAGCTTGATTCATTGGAATAATCTCACGGCAGTAATGTTGGTCTTTTGTCATGTGTTTCTTAAAGTGTACAGTTTTCCATGAACAGAATCTAAAATCCGAAGGGCTTTGAGCTGACAGACAGTGTCAAACACTCCTTCGCAAGTTCTTTTGCAAAACGGCAACCTACTTAAGTCGTTCAGTGGTACAGGAGAGCATTTACCCCAAAACTGAGAAGTACCCTAAAGGCTTCATATTTTTGTGTTTTGATTATAGGTAGCTCAGTTGTCTTGGATTGAAAAGAAAGTAGCTGCTGCTCTCTTTGGGACTCCACCAACTTCAACAATAGAAGAAGCCTTGCAGAATTTCCTTAAGGTAAGTCCTAGCTGAGGATTTTCCTGTGTGACTGTTCATCACCCACTAAGTGACTGTCATTAAGATGTCTGCTCAAGTTGGAACTAGATGATCCTTGAGGTCCCTTCCAGCCTTACCATTCTATGATTCTATGATTCAGTAGCTGTAAATCCAGGACCTTCCTAAATATCACAGAGGTCTCTACTAAAATATGTTTTCTTTTCTATTTTAAAATTAGCATGGAGATGAGTAGCTAGCACCTTCCTTCTGTTTCCATAGCTTTAGGGAGTTCTTCGGTGTCTTGCCATGGTTAATAGTTATGGAATTTACTGTAAGATGGAAATGGATGTATGTCACTGAAACAAATTAACCTTAATGATAACTGATGATTTGCCTGTTTCTGTAAGAGTGTTAACAGATGCAAGGAAACTTCAATATTGTGTCGCTTCTCTTTTTCTGATCCGAAGCTTTATTCATTGAATTTCAGTAAAAGCCTTTCACATTTGTGGACATGGGTTGTCCTGGGTTCAGCTAAGATAGGGTTAACTTTCTTCACAAGAAGCTGGGAGGGCTGTGCCAGGCTGGCCAACTGAACCAACCATAATCCATATCATACACATGCCCACTATTACAGCTGGGGGGCTGGCATGGGGCAGCAGTTGTCTGGCACTAAGAAAAGCATCGACTGAGTCAGGTGAGTGAAGCAGAAAATAAAACTCTGATATAGGTCCCTTATCTGGGCATTCTACTTAAGTGCAAAGTTATGAGGAAAAAAACCACATAAATAAAAGCAAACTTGTCTTTCAGTGTCTTTTGTATGAATCATTTCTGCTTCTGGAGGTGAAAAGTATAAATTCTTCACCTGACTAAATTGAAGACATAAAATTCCATTATTGCAATTACTTTCAGACAGTTTTTCAAAGGAATCAGACAAACATATTTTCTTCACTATCCAAAGCGCTTGGTTTTTGTGATCCTACTCTATTTAATGATGAGATGACCTCCTGCATTTTGGATAGTACCATTGTCCCAGTTTAAGACATTTTTTCTTTAAAGTCAGAATCCAAAGGTGGTAGCAATGCTTCAGAATGTTCACTTTATCCTCAGGGTATTTTGTGGTGAGCGTCAGACTAACTGGTTTAAGTCATCTTCTACAACAACAAAAATTACTGTCTAAAAGACAAGTGTTTGGATTTTGTTTTCAAATGTTTGATAATACACAATTGTGGTGAAATCAACATTGTTTTGGTCCAAGAATTGCAACTACTATAAATTTCACTAATGTAATTTTTCTCTCCCAAAAGCTGTTTATTGATTAAAACTGCTTCTTGGTTAGTAGGTAACTAGTGAGGTTTTTATACATCTTTCAAGCTTCTGTATCCTTAATGAGTTTTAAGAGAAGGACAATCCTTCAACTGCTTTAGTGACCTGAACTGTAAACCCAGAGCGAGAAGATACCATTCTGTAAAAGAAAAATAATTATAAAGTTAATTAATACAGCTCATTATCTGTGACATGAAGTGTTAATGGATGGTTGCTTGTTATTTCTTTGATGAGGAAATACATATTAATAATCTAAACAGACCAATGCCTTCCAACTTACTATGTAACTGAATGAAATTCACTTGGAAATTCTATGGAATTGACTGGTATCTTTACAAAGCACTTGGAGAGAAAGGAGAGCAAGCAGTACAGAACATTTCTTTCTGTGTTCAGTACCTCATGTGCCTAGTTTAGGAATTGAGTTTTGAGTTTCCTTGTTTTCTTGATTTATCTGGGAGTAATTTTTCTAATGGTGCTAAACAAATTGTGATACGTAACAGTAGGGAATGATTCAATCTGATGTCTGAGGAAGTTTAGTGCATTACTAAAAACATTATGCAGAACATGTAAGTCTCATTACACAAGTTTTATGTCTCTTTTCTTTCCTGTTTTTTTACTATTTAGGCAGAAGAAATGCATCCAGGGTATTCCAAATGCAATTATGTTTATTTGGCAAAGGTAATCAAGTTATTTTTAAAATAACGATTTGTAGACTCTGATATTCATACAGTGGTCTGATTGGAAACAAAATGTCTTTGTTTTCTCAGTGCTATAAAGATCTTGGCCAGAAAAACAATGCACTGAAGTACTGTGATTCTGCACTGTCAATCCTCTCAGTTACTAATGAGGTGGGTGTTGAGAGTAAGAACTCGTTCTCTTGGGACTGATGTCTTTGGCACCTGTTATTGCACTATCAGTAATAACATAATGTTTCACTTTTTCCTTTAAATGCAGAAGTGTCCTTCCTCTGCTCTGGGTTGGCTCATTACAGTTGTCTATGTCAGCAACTTTGAAAAAAAATTGTTTGTGGAGCTGTCAGGGACTTATCAGTGTCAGAGAGGCTTCACTCTTTGTAATTCTTCCCATTTCATTAGACTAATCTTAAACCTGAGCAGTTGAGTGTATCACTTCAGGTGTGCTGAAATTTTGCCACAGACCTACCTTTTCTCAGGTGAAAGCATTCTGCATTTTTGTCCTCCAGTCTGTCTCTCCTCCTGAAAGCCTCTGGTTGGTGATTCTTGTCAAGGCCTCCAGGGCAATGAGGTAGTCATAGGTGAAATAGAGAAGTTATTCAAAATTGCCTTTGTCTTCAACTGCTGTGCAGTTAAGAAGGCACAGTTCTTTCAGTTACATCTGCTGGAATGTAGTTTATTATGAGATATTATATTCCTTTTTAGGCCCTTTAGTGTCTTTTTATTATGTGAACACAACATTTCTAGAGATATTTGAGAGATTTTAAGTTATTTAATTTCTTAAACCAAGTCGTGGCAAGAAGGTTCACTCTGTCTGATCTTGTGTAAAAGCAAGTTCCATAATTACCAACCTATGACTGGAAATGTCTTACCATCCTAGTGACAAGTTAAAACCTGAGCTTTGTCAGCCTAAGGGACCCCCTTTGAGCACAGCAGATGTGGTAGGGAGAGAGAGAGGTGATTCCAAAGACTAATATCCCATTTAATTCTTTGAAGTTAAGGAAAAAAAAACACAACTTTAAATAGTTCTGTGACTTGATTGACAATAAATACTGTGTGTGGAGCGCTAACATGTTTATGTCAAGTGTTCCTGCTGAGAAGAAAGACTGCTGCATGCCTCATCATCAGCTGCTCCTGGGTGGCCTTTATTTTTGGCCCAAGTTATAGTGTGTACCAATCATAAATTCAGTAGTCATTTCTTAAGCAAAGTGTTTCTTCAAATATGTGTAGATACAGATATGACATTAATAATGTCTTAACTCAGCTTTATTCTTTACTTACAGTTGAAATGTACCTTCAGCTTGCCTGTTAGGAAAGACTCCATAGGAAAGACTACTATAGATGACCCGTTATTTGGTACCTTACATCTTTGCATAAAAGGTAGCACCAATGATGCAAGGGAGAAACCACAGAATTGAAATTGCCTGAACTTAGCCTGTTTTGTATATATCTGCACTGACTATACTGGTGAATTTTTTTATTTTCCTATATTCAAATCACTACTGGCCAGACAATCTTGCAATGAACTCTGAAGCTCTGTGGTAAATTTGAGAACAAACATCACGGAAACTTCTGGTGGGCAGGAGACTGCCTGTATTTAGTAAACTGGAAGTCATTCATAGATTCATAAAGACCCCTTGAAAAAGTATAGAGAAGGCATAGACTGGGATTCACCTTTGCTAACGATATCTGGACTAAATTTTGGTGACCAAAGGTAATTACTGACAGGTAATTTCTGTCTCTTGGTGGAGAGATATTTATCATAGAATCATAGAATGGTAAGGTTGTAAGGGACCTCAAGGATCATCTAGTTCCAACCCCCTGCCATAGGCAGGGACACCTCCCACTAGTACAGCTCACTCAAGGCCTCGTCCAGTCTGGCCTTGAACACCTCCAGAGAGGGAGCAGCCACAACCTCCCTGGGCAACCTGTTCCAGTGCCTCACCACCCTCACTGTAAAGAACTTCCTCCTAACATCCAGTCTAAATCTCCCCTCTGCCAGTTTAAACCCAGTGCCCCTATCCATGTGGCCCATCCTGCCTTTCTGTCCCCTGATGGCTGAGAGACTAGATGTGGAGATGTGTGTAAGATGTGTACCTCATACATTTGACTCCTAGACTATGTAGTTAATGAGAGGTGAATCCTGACTCTTTAAAGTTCAGTGTCAGCAGTCTAAACATGAGCTGGACTTCAGTGTAACCTGGACTATCCAGGCGTAGTCCCTGGTCCCCATCACATTTCTGAAGTACAAGCAGACCTGAAAAAGAGAGGGGGACATGGAGATGAAAGGAGGAATTTTGGAGCAGTCCGATGGGTGGGTTGGTATATTCTGGCAAGCTGTGTGATGGTGAGAATAAGAATTATACTGGTTTGTGAATAAAAAAAGAGCAGCAAATGGACTCCAAATTTTTTCTGTCCCTTTGAAAAGGACAAGATGGTCTGGCCTTTTCTGTTTTGACTAGTTCTATAGATATCACAGATTTACCTACGTTGTCTTGTTCACTTGTGGTGCATTTTGAGTTAAGTTTTGGAAAAAGAAAAAAAAAAGAGGAAAATATGGCATTGGGGCAATAGTATGTAATTCAATTAAAAAAAAAAAAAAGGCAGTCAGCAAAAGGTAAAACCAAGTACATGCTGAAAAGAATTACTGTAGAATGGAGATCTGAAACACAAACTATGCTTATGCTAACTGTTGCCTCAGCTCCCATCTGAATTAGAATATTATGTATTGTTTTGGTTATTGTGTTAGAGAAAGACTGTTACTGATTTTTGAGGGCAGCCTGTTGGGACTGAAGTGGTTCAGGGCTTGGAGCTTTACCTAGGAATAACGTTTAGTCAGGGAAAAGACTATAATAAATAGACTAGAGAGACATTGGGGAGACAGTAATAAATGGGTGCTGATGAAGCGCCTGAATTGACTACAGCCCCAAAAAGACAGGGTTCATGGTCTGAAAAAGAAAACACAGGAGGACAGCAGAAGTCTGATTTTGCTACAGCACAGGATCTTGAGTTTGTCAGCGGGTGGTATGTTGTCACAATCAGGCAAAAGCCATCATTCCCAAGTATAATCAAAATTTCTCATGTGAGTTTTCTCTCTTCAGGCAGGGGAATTCCTTTATTGTTTTTAAATGTTGCCTTCTGCTGAGAAACATGTATATGTATAAAGGCATAAAATGAAGTGCAGATCGAAAGACAAAATTGCTGGAAAGGTGCCCTACTGAGGAAATACATAATATTTCATGATACAAATCATTCTGCAGCTTAAGTATGAAAAATAATAGTAGACAGTGATTTACTTTTTATTGTTTCTGAGCATCCACAGTTTCCAGTGACTTCAGTGGGAACCAGAAATACTCAGCATTAGTAAAACAACCTATAGCTCATTTTAATCCTCAGGTCAAATTCTCAGCTGGTCTAACTCAGGGCACTTCTTTGATACTTTGTCTAGGGTTCATTTCATGTAACTTTTCAAATTAAGTGAAATGATTTTTGTCTGAATATTGTATCATATCCAAGTATCCCTTCTGTGCATCATTCTACCACTTACAGAATATGTTTTTAATTCAAGGTGTAGAGGGGCTTCCAGAGGTAATTCTTGTTAGAGAAAAAAAAAAAAAAATCAAATGTCGAGTTTCAACCCTATCATGAACCGAAAAAAAGATACTGTAAGTCCTAATACCAGGGTTTTTTGAAGCTTGGCATATTTTTTACCAATTAGTCTGTTCATATTTTTTTTATTGTTATTTTGAAAGGAAATACGGGAGGTTTTGTGCAAATTACATCTGGAAGACCAAACTGATGTTGCAGTACTACTTTAGAGACCTTTCTGTTTAACCTCTCTAAATAAAAAACTCCGTTGAATCATATGGTCTTCCTTGTCCATAAATACTATCATGCTGTAGAGCGGTACTTTACTGCTGGAGGTGCAGGGAACATTAAATGGTCCTGCTTTTCTCTGGTGGCTGTCCAGGTGGATAACCTTAGGGTCCTGGGAAACATTCAGTTCTTCAGTAAAAGAGATCCTAAAGTTCAAGGCTGCTGTGAGTTATTGTGAAGTGCCTAACAGCTGCTCTATTTATCTAGTAGATGTAGCATTACCCTTACTGAAACTCACTACTTTGTAGTATGCTCAAAGCCTTGGTGAGTGTGACTGCATGAAGGGCTGTCAGAACCACATGTGGTGGACTACTGTGATGGAAAATGACTTTTTTAATTTTCAGGGGAAAAATGAAATTAAAATTTGGAAAAAAAAATAGCTTTAGTCTTGAATATAGAAAGACAAAATGGGGCATATATTTGATTAAACATACAGCTCTTTGCATGTAAAGGGAATAAGACACTCATTTCTTGTTTATAACAAAGATTCTTAGGTGTTTTCAAGGCTGGAATTTGTAGAAAATTAATGTTTCAGTATAAGATTATAAAGTAAATTAGTAAAGATTTTTTTTCTTGTATCTGGAGATGAGCATGGGTGTGACAATGAACTCCATGCTTGTAGGACCAGTGAGCTCACCAAAAAGGGATTAACAGACTAGCAGAGAAAGTGATTAACATTTCAAAGTTCTGGTCTCTAATATTTGTGGAAAATGAATCTAAAAAGCAGGAGTTAACACTACTAAAAATGTAGCCTTGGAAGAGCTGAAAACAGCGAAGCAGGAAGAATTAAAAGCAAATGTATTTGCACTGAGAGTTGCTGAGAGTCTTACTTAAAATACAGATGATAACTTCCCTGAAGCTGAGAATGTATTTTACAAAATTATTTTTCAAAAAGAAATCATGATTTCAAAACCACTCCCTTCTTCCCAGCAATTACAAATGAAGGCAATTCAGACTTGAAATTAACAAGTGAGAGAGATTTAGATGTTACGGAGATGGCATTCACTTGTTACAGGTGTAGAATGACAGGAAGTGGAGACTTTAGTTAAAGACTCTGCCTTCAGCCTTAGTGACATTTGAAACTCTAGAAAATTACATGTGGAAGGGGAGGTAAATGTAATAATGGGCAGGAGCACTGGTTGAATGCTTACACAAGAATGCAACTGCTAAGGAGAAATCGTGCCTGTAAGATGTTCTTAAATTTTTTCACATCACTGTAACTGATCATCCTGGTCATTAATTTATATCTTCTATATTGTCTGTAAGCAAAAGAATGGGAGTTATAGAGGGATGGAAAAGAGGGCAGAGTATAAACTTCAACAACCATCAGTTGTTCCTGTTACAACAGATCATTTATACATCTTGAGTTTCCTACACTGGGTTTTCCAAGAAACGCCTACTCCAGTCACCGTGCATTTGACACAGATAGCAGACCTCGTGGGGGTATTTCCATTTCTCGTTTGAAGTTGCTCTCGTAATGTGTCCTAAGTAAGATTTTGAGGAGAAAAAAAGGTAGACCTTTAAAAAGTATTTTTGTTTTCTTATCAAACAGAGGTTTTTATCTCAATCTCAGCTCAATGCAAGATGTCATTTTCAGAGGACATTATATCCTTTATGCACATTTGTTCTCCAAATATCATGCAAAGTCCATGGCGTTTCAATTACAAAATAATGGAAATACTCAGATTTGTGCTAATTTTGAATTCTAGGCTATTGTTTTCCTGTTAATACTGTTTATAGAGTTAAACAAGAATTTCCTAATAGCTACTGCAAACTCAAAATATCTTTTTAATATACTTCACAGAACTGTTCCTTAATTTGTGATCCTCTTTACACTGAATGTGAGTGCTGCAAGCTCATGGAATGGACCTTTTGAAAACTCATTATAAAGAGATCAGATTTCAAATTATAAAATGCTGGCAAAAGTGAGACATTTGTAGGAGAGCTGCTAAAATAATTTGAGACCTCCTATTTTTCTGTATCTTAGTGATTTGGTCTTGCATGTTTTTGAAGTTCTTGCCAAAAAGTTTGTTTGCATTGTCTGCTCATTCTTTCTTTCCCTCCAAAAACAATTCAAAAAAATGATAAATTTTTTTTTTAATAGTGTAGTAGTTTCATACATAAGGATGAAACATACCCTGATAAATATTGACCTTATTAAGATTAAACTGACTAGTTTATGACTAAGTATTCATTTCAACATCATATCAAAGGTAACACAGTTTTAGCATAGTTCATAGTGCAGTAAGACTGGTAACAGATAATTCCTCTAAACATTCCTCTGGCATATTGATGATGAAGGGGCAGAGTGGGAGAAGTGTTCGCAGAGGTGGTGGTATATTACAGGTTGAAGAGGCTCACAGTTGGTTTCGTATTTTTGTAGTGGCCACAGGAATTCAAGGTTCCAGGTCTTTGAAATGTATTGTCTCAGGGTCAATATACAGGGTGAAGGAAATCCTCAACAGGCATCTTTCTGAAGGCGCTGTAACTGGGCTTGATTTTTGTTCAAGCCATTTCAGTGATAACTGCACAGAAGGCCTCATTATGGTGGTGGGACCTGGACTGGGGAATGTCTTGACCCCCAAAAGCTCCAAGTTGTGTACAACAATAAAAGGAAACAAGATTACAGGTGGCACTTACTCTTTAAAGTTATTAAATAACTACTGGATAAAAATTCTACATGATGATTACTCTAAAATTAATTCTGCCATTTTGTAGTTTTTTCAACAGCATCCTCAGACTGTTTATTCAGCGTCTTCTGGGTGTGAGAGGGTGATTTTCTCCTTCACCTGAAGTATATTCAGAAATTGTGGAACTATTGTTAACTACACATTTTAAAGCAGCCCTTGCCTTGATCTTAAAAGCCTTGAGAGGTCATGATTCACTTAAAATATTGAACATAAAATGCCCTAACTTCTGACGTACAGCAATGGTGCAGAAGGTTGCAAGTCTGGCTGGTAAGCTGCAGAGAAAGACCTGGGGGTATTGATTGATAGCTGGTTGAACATGAGCTGGCAGTGTGCTCAGGTGACCAAGAAAGCCAACAGCATCCTGGCCTGTATCAGGAATACTGTGACAAGCGGGACCAGGGAAGTGATTGTCTCCATCAGCACTGGTTGAGGCCTTGAGTATTGTGTTCAGTTTTGGGTGCCTTGCTACAAGAAAGATACTGAGGTCGTGGAGTGGATACAGAGAAGGGCAGCAAAGCTGGCGAAGGGTCTGGAATACAACCTACAAGGAGCGTCTGAGGGAGCTGGAGTTGTTCAGTTTGGAGAAGAGGAGGCTGAGGGGAGACCTCATTGCTCTCTACAACTAGCTGAAGGGAGGTTGGAACGAGGAGGTGGCTAGTCAGAGGAAATGGTTTCAAGCTGCACCAGGGGAGGTGTAGGCTGGATTTTAGGAAATAATTCTTCACTGAAAAGGTTATCAAACATTGGAATGGGCAGTGTTACCAAACATTGGAATGGGCAGTGATGGAGTCACCATCCCTGGAGGTGTTCAAACAGCATGTGGACCTGGTGCTTAAAGAAATGGTTTAGTGTTTGACCCTTCAGTGCTGGATCAGGGGTTGGACTGGATTATCTCTGAGGTCTCTTCCAACTGAATGTATTCTGTGATGAGAGGGAATGGCCTCAGGTTGCACTTAGATTGGATGTTAGAAAAAACTTTTTCACTGAAAGCATTTTCAAACACTGGAATGGGCTCCCCAGGGAAGTAATTGAATCGCCATCCCTTGAGGTGTTTAAAAGACACATAGATGTGGTGCTAAAGGACG
This sequence comes from Ramphastos sulfuratus, assembly GCA_013399055.1. Lineage (NCBI taxonomy): Eukaryota > Metazoa > Chordata > Aves > Piciformes > Ramphastidae > Ramphastos > Ramphastos sulfuratus. The sequence goes on from WBNM01037367.1 coordinate 169,272, forward strand.
TGGTTTAGCACCAGACTTGGCAGAGTTAGAAAATGGTTGGACTTTTCCAGGTGATACTGTTCTATGATTCTATGGTAAGTGGCTGATTGCACTGGTTTGTTGAAATATCTAAGGGAAACACAGTATTACACAATTTTGTGTAGATTGACATCTACTACAGTCACATCATCTGTGACAGTCTGTCATGAACCTGGGAAGGGATCGAATATAGCTTCGTGTGATTTATAGTACTCTTTAATGATCCCTGTGCATGTTTGAGAGTCTCTTCCGTTACAGTCCAGAATTCCTTCTGGAGCTGCAAAGGAATGACACAGCTGTACCCCAAAGCATGAGTGACCGAACACCTCATTGCTGTTACTGCATATCAGAGTACAGCTTTGGACCACCCTTGCAGCCCAGCTCATTTAATACACTGTGCAGCCCCGCTGACTTCAAGGAAACCTTGCAAGATACATGTCAGCCTGGGATTTGGCAGTGGTTGCACACAATTATGTTATAGTTGGCTGGTGTAACCATTTGGTCATGGGGGTGTATCGTTCTCTGTTGACATTTGGGACTTTGTCAACAAGTGCACACATGTGCAGTGCCTGGATTGAGTGTGCTTAGTGCATAAGGAAGTAATTAGCAGAAATGGAAGGCAAAATCATTATCTTTCTGCCTTTGTTTTAACTGGTATTTAATTTTTACAACCACATTTACCTGTGAAGTCAGAATTATTATTTTTTTTCAGCAGAAATTAACTGTCAAAATGTGGCCTATCTCTAATTAAACCAACATTCCCATTTTCCCACCAGCTCCCTTTTTCATCTTGCTCTTGTTTTCAGCTCCCCCTCTTCCCTTGTTTGGTCACCGACCTCCTAGGTCTTTGCTTCCTGCACATATCCCTGTGGACGATGAAACATAAAAGAAAAGTAACTAAATAGGAAGAGGAGAAAATACAGTCACTGACCCTGTAATCTGGATACCTTTTGTGTAGCTGTTTGCAGAACATTCTGAACTCATATTCAACTCTGAAAATGAGATAAGATGTCAGCCTTGACAGCAGAAAGGGTTGAAAATGGCTGTGCGTTCAGTCAGCATTGAACTAAGCCTCAGGGTGAATAAATGGAGCTGACACAAATATGTTGCATTCCTCCTATGAATTGTTCCTCTTCTTTCATATCCCTTTAGAGAACAGCGGGGAAATCAAAGCCTACCTATCTAAAAACAGACAAACAACCCCCAAGCAAGCAAGCAAACAAACAAACAAAAAAAACCCCTGAAAACCAAACCCCACATGGTTCATTTTCAGAAAGCCACAGACCTAGAAATCAGTGAGAAATAGAGTTGACCCAATACAGGATTTACGGCTTTGTCTTCCCATTAACAGCCAGGCTTTTGGGCATTAATTAAGTTTGCATCCTTAAAAATGGAGACTGGTATACTGACCAGAGTTGTGGCTTCTCTCTCCTTTTAGTATGGCACACCTCTTGGTCTGGAAGGATTCTGTCCAAACATGATGTAATAGTTCCAGTCACTGACCATTCTGAGCTTTGTTTTTAATGCCATTACTGAATTTTTCAGTGCTTTTGCTATCTGAATTATTACTGAGTGGAAGCTGGTGGCTCAATTAATACAGCCTGTTAAGTAGTTTGCAACAACAATAATTCCTCCTTTTACTGATGTAGTTTTGTCACGACTGACAACCCAGAGGTAGGACACTACACATTTGCAGTTTCTTCTAACTAGCTCTTAGAATAATCATGGGTTTGTTTAATTCTTCTTTCCTAAACCCAGAGGAAGATCCAGGGGAGATTGCCCAATATTGTTTGGAGCTCTGCAGTTCATTAAAACTTCCTCAATAGCATAGCACAGTATCTGGCATTTTACTTTTTTGTTTCATGAAGTTTAGCATACTCTTCACAAAGTGACCACAGTCAGTACAAAACCAGTGTGTTTTGCCTGAATTAATCAACATATTGATACAAACTTTGAGTTTTCCAGTTTTTATTGAAAGCTACAGAGTGGTGCTCCAGGCAGCCTGTAGTGTCATGGAGTTTAAAGGGTGCTGAATTCAGTGTGACATTTCCTTCTGTTCAAGTATTTTGGCAAGAGCTTACTAGCTGTGCAGTGCACAGTGGTTTAAGGCCTCTGATAAATGATTAGGCAGATAGTTTAGCCTGTTATTGCCAGTGGGAGCAAGGCAGCAACTCCAAGAGAAGTGTCCAGTTAATGTATTAATGCCTTAATCCAGACCAATAATATAATGTAGTTTGACATGTCTGGCATATGGTTTCTATCATCTCAATATTCTTCTCTACTCCTCCATGACATTACAGACAACTAACCAAAATAAAGAGAAGCAGGAATTTCTTCACCCATAAAATGTATTTTAAAATGTCCTGTATTTTGTTCTAGCTCCTTGGTTGATTGGATAATGAAGTGATCATGAAATTCAGTGATTACTTCAGTGTCTACAGTTTTTTCTTCCAGAATTGCCTGTGGTGTTATCTGGGAAAGAAATACTGGTCTCTGTCATTAAAAATACTTGCACAACATTGGTGATGTGCTTCTGACTTGCACTGCTAAGTACACATGGGTGCATGCGTTGGCTGTTTGAACCCATACCAGCCTGGAGGTATGAGGTCCTGACTTTCCAGAAATGTGGTTTCAGAAACCAAGGTGCATTTTGCAAGATAGAAGATTACTCATGGCAAGTAAATTCAGTGGATTATATCCGGGTGACATTTCAAAAAATAAGTAGAGTAATGAAGTTTTCGTACTGTGTTTACACATTTACATGCATGTAATCTGAACAGATTATACGTGGAACAGCCAAAGCTTTCATCACTGATTACCTGCAAAAGTGTCTGTGAGCTGGGTTTGCTTTAAAGCCCTGTGGAAACTGTGCATTTACACACTGGCTTGAAAGGAGCCTTTCCCTTCTGTCCTAGAAGGTATAACGTAGTGTTGGCTCTGAGCATAGCAGGTTACTTGCCTCTTGCTCCTCCTTTGACTCCACTCTACCATGAGTCCAGCAGCACAGACAGAACCCACAAACACCAGTATGGAAGATAGCAAGGGTGTAGTTAGTCTACAGTGGTCATTACTGGTAGGTATGACTGTGTGTACTGAAAGCATAATCTAACCTATGTCATTAATTATATTTACCAGTGTTTTCTCCCTAATTGCACAGTAACTAATGAGTAATCATCATGGAAATACCTTTAGAAAAACTGCACACAGTTGGCTGCAAGATTATATAAAGTATAAGGCAAGGCAGTAGTACTTTATGCAAAGTACAGTAATAAAAAGTTACAGCCTATACTGAAGGCTGAGAGGGCTATTTGTGGCTAACATTTTAAGTGCTCCAACAGAACTGTAAAGGGAGGACTGCCATCTGGCTCTTGTTTTCACTTCAAGCTTTATTTTTGCAGTCACTGATAAATTGACTTACAGTGCAGTCTTGTACATTCTGTGGCTGTTACAGTTGTGTGTTATGTCTGCTGTTAGTAAAGAAATGTGTGTAGACATGTATTAGGCAAATGAAGGGATTTATCCTACGTTGATGCATGATTGTCTCTTTCTTTCAGGACAAAGAGGCCCAGAAAGATTTAGAGGCTTTACTTCTTACGCTGAAGCTGTGATGCTACGCACTTTATAACTCCATGCTGATAAAATTGCAAAACTAAAATGAGAATCTGTAATGACTGGGATCTATAGGTGAATTCCAGCTAGGTCAGTGGGAAAACTCATCAATTTTGGTTGACTTGGATCCTGGCCTTGAAGCATCTGGTGATTATGATATGAAAATGATACATTCATTTGTGATTATTTATAATCTTGTACTGGAGTTTAATTTTAGATTGCTGACACTGTGAGTCTGATTCTTTGAACATGAAATCCACTGCTGGCAATGGATATACTGGTAGTTAGAATGCAAAATGCATAAATCTTGCTCTCTGAAAGATTGAATAGTATGTGATGCCAGCATAGAACTGTCTGTAGCAAAAACAAACAAAATGTTTATAGTAAATTATATTTGTATCAACCAATCTCCAAAAGAAAATCATGAATGTTTACGTTTACACACTTCTCTACTCTTATAAAATTATAATATTGTTGGAGTTAAAGCAAAAGCTGTTATCTCCACAAAGCTCTTTCTACTTTAAACTTGCAGTTGGTTTTACATGGAAATGTGAAAACTTAATAAATTATATATTAAAGTTGTATTTTATTTGTAACCTCAAGTACAGTATTACAAATCAGACCAATGAAATTGAGTGTTTTAGATTAATCTGTTACAGCTGTGATGTTCAATGGATTGTTACAGGACCTCCATCAGGTTTGTGAATCATGGCACTTTCTCTTTAAACAGTTGCCTGGCATGGTGGCATCAGTGTGTCTTTGTGCAACCTAGTCCTGCATGTGAGCATCACTGAACTTATATCATCTATATAACATAACTTGTACATACCAAGTAGATTAATTAAGGACCTGCTACTCCTGCCTGAGTGTGTAGGACAGCAGTTACAGTTCAGTAGAATGCAACAGGTAGGGAAAAATTTTGTTGACAATTAAACTGATTCAGAATTCACCAGAGTCTGTAGAAAAATAAAAGGCCAGTTTTAATTTACTTTCATTCCAAGATCTTAAATCTAGATGCAGGGAGTGTAGCTGGAAAAGTTGAGCATTTCTGTTAAAGGAAATACAGTTGTATTAGGAGGAAAACTGCATATTCCCTTGACCTGTTTGATACATAAGGTAACATTGATCCTATTTATGTCTAAGACAAGGAGGACTCACATGGCACCAATATATTGAACTAGCAATGGTGTCTTTCATTTTGGGCTGATGAAGGACAGTGACATTACATTATAGTATAGGAAGCAGTCACCTCAACAAAGATTTAAAAGGTTGGGCAGATGTGAACAAGTACATGTACCTATGACTGAAGGATCTCATAGTAAAAGAGGAGTGTTAACTAGCACCACCAGAAAGTAAAGCTGGTGGTGCTAGTGAAAGCAATAGGCTGAAGATGAGCAATATATAGAGTTAGATTTGATTCTAGCCTGGCTTCATGACTCCTCATAAATTTCAGAGATTTTTTTTTTTTCTTTCATAAAGTAGGGTTGCTCATTTTTTTCAAAGTCTTTCTTTAAAAATACATTTGCAGGCATTACTGTAGTGGGTTGGACTTGATGATCTTTGAGGTCTCTTCCAACCTTGCTATACTGTGATACTGTGTGATACTGTGATAGAAAACAACAGAATCTGAAAGTTCGGAACTAGTTCTGAGTTCCTGCTGTTATTTTTATAGTTTTCTTTATACTGAAAAATCTTCACAAATCAAAATATGCATTTTAGTTGGTTTCAATGTTTGTCCTAGGGAAAATATTTCCCATACTTCTTTTCTGAGAAAAGGGGAAATAATTCTTTCTGTGACAGAATAACTGATTTAAGAACAGAGAGGCTGCAAAGGTGGTGCATCTCTGTATTTGGTAGGGAGACTTTGGTGAAGACTGCTTTTGATGTTTTCATAGCCAGTTGCAGGAAGCATAATTTAAATAGATAAGGAAGCTTTACTTAGATCAGTGTTATGCTAATCAATATGTTTTATAAAATAGATTGGATAATGCAATCAATTTTTCACAAGCAATTATTGCCAATAAAGGCTGAAAGTGTATTGGAGGAATAGACTAGAACAAAAAGTTATTTAAATTTGGGTTAGGGTTAGGTGATATAAGTAGGATTTGCTTCATTAATGGCAAATGGAAAGTATTGAAGTAAGTAACAGACAGGATGGAGATGACCTGGCTAATTGTGGTAATTCTGGGAAAAAAGGATGTGCAGATTCAAGTGAGTGGCAAGCTAAACTGTGTCCATAATGTCATATTACTCTGAAAAAGCAAATTTCATCCTAGACTGAATAAATAAGTGTTCCCTATTAAGTTCACATGAAACAACATTTACTCTAATTGGGTCTAATAACGTCTAATGAGCTCTGAGCTGGAATACTATACTGAGTTTCAGGCACCATGCTTCAAGGAGATTGGTGGCTAATTGGAAAGAATCCAGTGGAGAGAGTCAAGAAAGATGTGCTAGACAACATCATATTATGTGTAAAAAAAAAAGAAAGAATTTGGTTTGTTTAGTCTGCAGGAGGAAGGACTAAAGGAGTATTCACATTTTTGAAACGTTATTACAGAGAAGACAGTTAAAAAATAACCTTGTTCTCCAAATTCCCCATTTAGAGGACAAGAAGTAGTTGTTAACCTTTAGATTAGACATAGAAGAAAATAATCCTGACATTAACTTTGCAAAGCCCTGCAATACATTTTCTGAGAACATTATAAAATCATTTACACAAGTTTTAAAGTAAAAGTTAAACAAAGAAGACTTTAAACATTGGCAGTGTTTTAAGGCACAGTTCATCCTCTGGCAAAGGTTGGTCTAGATGACTTCTTAAAATCCCTCCTGGCCTTGCTGTCCCTGGAGAGTGCACAACTCCCACCCCTAGTGAGCCATGGACACTCCTGCTGGGTTTCTGGATTCAGTGCAACTGGCTCTGTATTTGAGCCCAAACTTCCTAATGAATTTGCTCTTTGAAACTATTTCCTATCATGTTTAAAGACTTGAATTTAAAGATGTGCATAGTGGCTATCCATTGACTATGTATCTATCATACCCGTGGGTTTAATCCACACGATTAGGTTTTTTTTAATTAAATCTATGATTGTACAAATGAAAATTACTGATCTTTCTTTTTAATTAAGCCCATTCTTCTGTTTTAACTTTTGGTCATTACTAGTCTGTAGGTAGAATCACAAAGTAACATCTGGGAGAGAAAAGGCTGGTTTTAATTACTCATTCTAAGTTGTCTTTCATAGTTTGCAGGAATGTTCCTCACATGGATGAGAAACTGCTGTTTTACACAGCTAAGATATTTTGTGTTTTTAAAATAGTTTATGAGTACATGAGCTTTTTTGTGTTTCCACTTTGTTAATCTGAGAACTTTTAAAATTGAAGCATGCTCCCTAAATTGTTCTCTCGTTGCTCTTTGGAATAACGATTTTGCATTTGGTTTTAGGCCTAGGATATCTACTCTCTGCGTCATATCTGCTGGAGAAACAGCAAGTACGGTTCCAAGGGGCCATATGTTTTCTTTTCTGTTTAAAATATCCACAAGCAGTCATTTGCTTCCATAGTTTTGTCTCTGTAGAGGAAATAGAAGTGTACCATATTAACCCCTGCAGGCCTTTAAAACCACATGGAGTAGATGGGGCTGCAGGCTACCTGAAGCCACAGTGCCTCAGTCATGTTGCCTGCTACCTTCTCTGACACTTCCACTCTGGCATCTCTTGTTTGGTCTTTACTCCAGTACATACACTGTAAATTCTCAGGATGAATTTGTCTCGTTAAATATTTGCAAAAGGTGAGTTCAGGGTACCTTGATTTGGTAGTAGGATTCTTGTGCTTCATTGCAGTTAAAATTGCTAGCCCTGTCTTCTTGGATAATTGAGATAATTTTTATTTCTCCTGATAAAACTAAGGGCTCTGTCATTGAATCCTGATTCCTTTGTGACTATCCCTCTGCAACAGCAGATAATCACAAACTGAATTATATTTTGTAGCAGCTGGCCACTGACACATTGCAGAAATTATCACAATGAAATGCTCTCATACTACTTTGCTTGAATTGCTGTCTTTCCTTTCCAGAGTCTTCAAGAGGTTTGTTCATTTTTATGTAGTAATATCAATACACTGACTTCTGAAATTAATTAGGAAATGATGAGTAGTTGACAGTTTAGAAAGGAAAATTACTCTTATGTGTGTTCAGTTAAATCAAACAAACCAACCAACGAAAACAAAAACAACTCCACCCAAATGAAATAAAAATCAAACCAACCAACCAAACGAAAAACCCCAACAACTTAAATCTATCCCCGCAACTCTCTTATTATAGTAGTAAAAGCCTGGACTGAAAAAAGCCACACCAAAACAAACAAACAAACAAACAAAACAGTGAAAAAATGGTTATTAGAGATCCAGCCATGTTCAACCCAAACATACCAGTTTATCTGAATCTACTTGTCTTCAGCCATCACTACATGAACACTTTCCACCTGAAATACCTAGAACTGAGGGAGGTGTTGTGAACATCAGCAAGGTCCATGGGTTTTATGGAGTTTTCCCAGACATCCTGGAGAGTAATCCTGTGGTGTTTTCTTTCAGTAGGCTCAATAATCAGGATTACACCTACTTCAAATCAGAAAACCTTGCAGCAATGTGACAGTTAAAAATTGTATTGTAGCATTCATCCAGTGCAAACGCAAGAAGTAGCTGACTGAAGGGCCAGAATTTGCCCTAAGGCATTTGACTCTGTCCCACATGACATCCTGGTCACCAAGCTGGAAGAACATGGACTTGATGGGTGGAGCACTGCTGCATAAGGAACTGGCTGGATGGTCGCACGCAGAGAGTGGTGATCAACGGCACAATGTCCACCTGGAGACCAGTGACAAGTGATGTCCCTCAGGGGTCAGTGCTGGGACCAGTGCTGTTTAACATCTTTGTCAGTGACATGGACAGAGGAATTGAGTGCACCCTCAGCAAGTTTGCAGATGACACCAAGCT
>WBNM01037367.1:177969-190210 GCA_013399055.1 Ramphastos sulfuratus
CTAGTGGGAGGTGTCCCTGCCTATGGCAGGGGCTTGGAACTAAATGATTCGTGAGGTCTCCTTCCAACCTTACCATTCTATGATTCTATGAAATGGGCTCCAAGCATCACCACTTAAGGCTGTTTCACATACATCCAGTTTGACCAGCACTTTTATGACTGAGCGTGGACGAGAAGTACAAGGAAGGTCTTGCAATGAAAGGACAAGGGGCAATGGGTTTAAGCTGGCAGAGGGGATGGAAGAGACTGGATGTTAGGAGGAAGTTCTTTACAGTGAGGGTGGTGAGATACTGGAACAGGTTGCCCGGGGAGGTTGTGGATGCTCCCTCCCTGGAGGTGTTCAAGGCCAGGCTGGACGAGGCCTTGAGTGAGCTATACTAGTGGGAGGTGTCCCTGCCTATGGCAGGGGGGTGGAACTAGATGATTCTTGAGGTCCCTTCCAACCTTACTATTCTATGATTCTATGATTCTGTGATTCTAATTACTGTTTGGGGTTGTTTTTTGGGTTTTTTTGTTGTTGGGTGTTTTTTTTTTTTTTTTTGGGTGTTTTTTTTTTTTTTTTTGGGTGTTTTTTTTTTTTTTTTTGGGTGTTTTTTTTTTTTTTTTTGGGTGTTTTTTTTTTTTTTTTTGTTGGGTGTTTTTTTTTCTTTTCTGTACATGAAGTTATATTCTTATTTTCCAGCATTTTTTCTTCTTACAAATGTTCACATTTCTTGGAGAAGAAACAAATCAAACTGTTGTGAGAATATAAAGAGAAGTAAACTTCTCTGGCTCCATCTATGTTTGAGTAACCCATGCATGTGTGACACTGGTAAATGAAGCACTAGAACTAAGAATGTGAAGCATTAGTAATTTTTTTTTTTAAGTAAATACTTATTTCTATAAAATAAACAACCATTCATTCTAGAAATGTCTGTGGGAGCAAAGTTCCAGTGTCAACTTGAATGTGAACAGTTGGCTCTGTGCTTGGTAGTGCTACTGATCCATTATGTGACTGTGGGCTCACGTATCTTTATTATTAAGATTAATTATGAGTTGGTTTAAATCATCTACCTGTGTGAGCCAAAACCGCAGCCAACAAGACTGACTGCGAATATTGTGACTTAAATGTCTTGGATATGGGCATGAATGTGGATGCACTTTCTAACTCACCAAAGTAAGTTCAGGTTTCTAATTCATGGATAAAGGTAATCGACATGGATGATGAAATTTCAGCCTCATGGGTAAGAGGAATATTCTTACTTGGTTTTCACAAAAATATGGAAGATCGGCAGTGTGCATTCAACGATTTACTTAGGTTTTTGTGGTCTTGGCAAAGGATAATTTATGGAGAAATTTATAAAGCTCTTGCCTGTGGCTCTGGGTTAAAGATTGCTGGGTTTCAGAATTCTAGGCCAGCCTATGTAATGACCTGTAGAATCATACATAAAGTCTTAAAGCAGCAATAAAATTTACATTTTTGAAAATAACAGAATGCTTCTATAGCAACACTTCTAAGTGCAGGTTCATACAAAAGCACTGTCAGTCTCTGCGTTGGCTAAAATACCACCAGTGTGGACATCAACAGTTTCAAGAAAAACAGTCCTCCTGGTGCATTCATCACAAATTCCTGAGCAAGAATTACCAGTGAACAATAAACTGTAATTGTGTGTGTACCCCACAGTCACTTGATCTCTTCTTCAGGTTAAAAGTGTTCGTCATACAATGGAGTAGTTTCACTTGATTTTTTCCTACAAAACCTACCTATGACTTTTTGGTGCCACAGGACAAAACACCCTCTGGACATCAGTGAGACCCAGGCTTTGTGCCAAGAGTAGATTTTTAAAAGTAACAGCTTGACCTTGTGTGACATTTGCTTCTGTACATCCTGATACTTGGTTTGGCTTATTCCAGCAGCATCCTGCTTTCAGCCTCTTTTACAACCATTGCTACATGACCAAACATGCTGATTCAGGAAACGGGAAGGCAGGTCTTTGCAGCCATCATGGCAGAAATTCAGAACAATAGATTTGGTGGGGAGCAACTAAACCAAACTGGACCAGAACATGTCCATACATATCTGAGCAATACTTTTGATTAGTTATCCACCAGACATGATTTCTGTAAAGGGCATTAGTTTAGAGGGAGTGTTTTATGATCACTACTGTATACTATAGAAATTTTCTTCAGCCTTAACATTATAAGTTTATTCATACCTGCTTCTTTCCTCATCTGAAAAAAAAAAGCTGATAGGGCTTCTTTCACCCATGCAGATGGTTTGAAGAAAAGCATGTCAGACAGTGAAGCACAGTTCTTCACAATGGTGGCCATCACAGTAGTTGAACGGACCATCTACTTGCTACTGAATCTGGCAGCATCTCCCCCATTGCCAGGCTGGCATTGCAAAACTATAAGGCTGGCCTGTGGTTTTTTCAGGTACTAGTAGAGGCAAGCCAAGGTTCAGACAAGCACTAACTGGTTGGAGAACACACAGAGCAATAAGCTGTAAAACAGACTTTGTTTTTTAGGCCTCATTCACTCTTTCCATCAGCGTCTGAAGAGGCATCAGGGAAGACTAAGCCTTGGAAAAACTTTATACTTTGTTTCCAGGCTGGTTTGTAACACTCAGAAAACCTGTGCAGATATGTGGGTAGATACACAGCTGTACCTCCAACTGCAGAAGAGCATTCTCAGGTGTGTCTGTGAGCAGCTGCCCCAGCTGGTGAGCAATGGCAGAGGCTGGAGCAGACCTCTGGGCTGTGGGCCAGCAGCCTAGCCAGGCAAGGGAAGAGCAGCCCTGCAGAAAAGGACTTGCAGTACTGGTGGACAAGAAGCTGGACATGAACCAACAATGAGCACTTGCAGCCCAGAATGCAAATCACATCCTGGGCTGCATCAAAAGAACCATGGCCAGAAGACTGAGTGGTGATTCTGCCACTCTACTCTGCTCTGTTGAGACCTCCTTGGAGTACTGCATCCAGATCTAGGGCCCCCAACACAAGAGAGACAGTCCTGCTGGAGTGGGTCCAGAGAAGGGCCACAAAGATGGTCAGAGGGCTGGAGCACCTCTTCTACAAAGACAGCCTGAAAGAACTGGGACTGTTTGGTATGGAGAAGAAAAGGCTCTGGGGAGACCTTATAAGCTCATTTCAGTATCTGAAAGGAACCTAAAGAAAGGCTGTGGAAAGACTGTTTAGAAGGGCTTGTAGCAATAGGAGGAGGGGCAGTGGTTTTAAACTGGAGCAGAGTAGGTTCAAACCAGACATAAGGAAGAAGTTATTTACAATGTGAGTGGTAAAATATGGGAATGGGCTGTCCAGGGATGTGGTTGAGGCCCCATCCCTGGAGACATTCAAGATCAGAGTCAATGTGGCCCTGAACAGCTTGGTCTAGTTGGGAGCTGTCCCTGCTCATTGCGGGGGAGTTGGACAAGATGACCTTTGAGGGTTCCTTCCAACCCAATGCAATCTGTGAGTATGTGAAGAGGCAGGCACAACCAGTTGAGCAGTGGGGAGAGTGGTCCAGGGTGCCTGTGGCTGGTCAATCCACTGCAGTGGAATCAGCAGTTTGGTGCATATGGTCAGACTAAAGCTTCTCAGACTAAACCTTCCCAGAGAGGTCGTGAGCAGTGTTGGACTGATGCATTTGGTTGCATCCTGTCACTGAGGGATGCATGCTGATTGCTCAGGAGCCGTGTTACTACAGGAGTTCACTGGAAGATGGGCTGAGCCTGTGCCTGCTGCTGACCTAGAGGTTAAGGAGGGATGAGTATTCATTCTGCAGGATATAAAGCTTCACACTGCTGCATCTGTATCATAAAAATCATGTGACACACGTGATGGGTACTGTAAGGGTGGGTGTTTCACAGGCCCATGCTTCTGGCACCTGCCAGCATTCCAAGACAAGAAAATCTGGAAGCTGTCCCTAGGAAAGTTAACCAAAGTTAGATAGGATTTGGTAACTCCTAATGAAGAGACATTATAAGTCTTGATCTTGTGACTACATATATACATGCAAGACTCTTCTGTGTGTGGGCTTTGACTGCCCTGCAGCAGGACCTGGTGGGGATTGTCCAGAACCCTCCTCTGTCACCACCACATCCTCTTCTGGGGCACTAATGCATGTGGCAGGTGACTGTGAAATGATTTTTTTTTTTCTTTTTTGTCTTCTTACTTAAAAAAAAATGTTCATGTTCTGTAACTTAAATTTATATGGAAAAATACAAGGTAAAAAACATGTTTCAAATGCATTATCTATGGTCCTGTGTGCTGGTTTGAGGCTAATTGAAATATTTTAATGAAAAAAAAAATAGATTATAGCCTGTGAAAAGAAAACAATGATGATGTCTGCTTCACTGATAGGCTTGCTGAGATGTATAATAACAAGGACACAACCATAGATAACACAGAGAGTCTCTCTCTGAGAGCTGGTNCTGTGGGAAGAACTTGTTACTACTTAGCAAGCCGGTACTTAAGTCAAACTAGAACACTAGTGTGAAAACGTTGCTGTAGCTTGGTTTTATTTGACATCTTTTAAATGTCAATATCTATTCAATTTCTTCCATAACTGCTTACAATGCTTAGTTAAAATCTTCACTGACAGACCTGCATGCAAGGTGGCAGCTGCTGTGAATAAGCCTGGCTCCATCAGCAGTGCTCTGCAAGAGGAGTTAACAGTGATTCCCAGAGCTGAGAACTGCTTGGTCAGTTGGCTGGGAATTAAGGAATGGAAAAAAATTCCTTACATTTGGGTTGGAAAAAGAACTTGAATGAAAGAGTTTTTCATATATCAAGCAGCAGAAGAGAAGCAAATGTTCAGTATGTCTGCAGTGGTATGAGGTAAAGGCAAACAGACTGATGTGTTGGGGCATGGCCTGTCAAACCCTTCTTGTCAGTGTCCAGAGTGCGCAGGGGCCAGAGAAGGCCTCTGGGCCCACAGACAGACCAACAGGCATGGCAGCTGCACCAGAGAACCAGCCTGTGCCAGTATCAGCTGTTCCTACATGGAAAGCAGCAACTCTGGCAAAGGATGAGGATGAATCAAGGTCATCACAGGAGCAGGAGGAAGAGCCAGGGGCGCTCACCCTGTCTGTATCTCTGGCCTTGGAAGATGGCAAAGGACAAGCAGCGGATGAAATGGTTAGCCTGCTCGGGTAGTGTAACCATTTCAACCAGTCTCTTCTCATCTGTGGGTCTGTGTTTCAGCTGTGGAGGAACTGTCCCGAAGGGTCAGCCTAATTCAGGAGAATATGTTCTATTCCCTACCTGTATGGTCCCATGTTTGAGCCATGAGGAGCAGGCACTTCTCTGTCTGAGAGGGAGAATCTGGGAAGTACACACCATAGCGTTCCCTGTGGTTTTACTTATATGACCATGGGAAGGACATGAGGAAGTGAGATGGAAAACCCAGTTCAGTCCTAGCTGTGTATGTGAATTACAAGGAAATCCTCCCCAGAAGAATGCTGTCTCTGTTTCCAGTGGAAAGTCACCCAAAAAGAACAGAACTGACACCACTTCTGATCCTCCTGAAGGGACTCCCAAACCAGATGAAGGAGAGGAACAGCTGGGTTTGTTGGATTGTATGGATCTGATAGCTTGGCACGTTGAACTCACAAGAGTGTAAAGCTTTACCAGATACAGGTGCATGGTGCAATCTGATGCCATCAAACTACTTCTGGTATGACAGAGGGATCCCACCAGCTGGATGTGTTGGAAGCCAAGATCCAGGACACAGTTTGCTTTCACTTGGAGAGATGGAAGGAGTCACTGAGATTGACTGCCCCAGAGGTGAAAACACTGCTCCACTATTTGGAGTGGTCATGAACTGTTCCAGACTGTATTGAAAGAAGGTGGAGCCCCAGAGCATCTACAGTGAATACTGCAAACTGATGTCATTTTGAGTGAGTAGGGACAGTAAATGATATATGACGTATGATGTTAATTGCTGCTAGGCATGGTGTAGATGGTATAGAATAAGGGATGGNGAAAACAACATATCCACCACAATGTTAGCAATGACAATTTAGTAAAAATCTTACAAAAAACATATTAAAACTAGATCAAATATGTTAACTTTGAACTGTATTTTTCTTATTCATTAATCCCCACCCCCCNCCTGGTATTCAATAGCATGGTGCTGTTATGCGAGCTTCAACATGAAAGTGCTGGCTGGAGCAAAGTATCCTGGGGCTTGAAGTTCAGATTGTAACATGAGAGGTTTCCTATTCCGATTGCTGCTTCCAGTGTCTTGGTTTTGGGGTGTTGGTCTTTTCCACTGGGCTGGCTTCTGCATGCTTGGGTGGGGGGGAATGTTTCTATCTCTGGCTTCTGCTGCTGCTGCATTTTGCCGTGCATTTTTTGCAAGCAGGTTGAGGTAATTGTGCATTGTATCATTTCCAGTAAAACTCTTTGTCTCGCCTCTTTGTCTCAACCCAGAATTTTTTTTGAGCATGTATTACTTTCTCTCCCAGTTATGTGGGGAGCAAAGGGGGCTTGTGAGAGCAGGCTGTGTTAACCCAGGACATAGGTTTAAAACAAGCAAACTTGAAAAACCCCAAGCAACCAAGCCCTCAAGTCTCTAATTGTGATCCAAACAGGGACACAGGTAGCCAGTTCAGTAGGGATTTTCCTGCTGATTTGAAGCAGTGTTCTCATATGTGATAGTGAATAGTGTGCCATTAAATTAGTTGTAATTATCTTCTGGTTTTCCATCACTGCGTGAAAGGATGCAAAGTGACAACAGATTAATTTCCTGAAATAAAACCAGACAGTTAAATTGCTCAGAGAACACTATTTGCACATTACAAAAGTCATAATTTCTAAACTGACTGTAAATTTTTGGGATGTAAGGACTCAATAGGTACCATAGCATAGGTGTGCTGGTTTGAGCTAATTGGAGTATTTTAATAGAGNTATTGATTTGCAAAATGGCATGTCCATCAATTAAATAAATAAATATAAATCTATAAATGCATCATCACTAGTCTTCCTGTGATCAGAAACCACACAGCAGGCAGTCTGTACTTCTAGTAAGCAGATAACACTGTGAGGCCATATATGGGAGAAAGAGCAACGCTGGGCTGCAGCTGAGTTGCTAGCCATGCAGTTCCCTGACAACCTGCTGCTTTGTGGAAGCCCTTTCTGTTGTTTCAGTTGTTGAAATTTTCATTAGTCATATTGGAGACAGTTGTGCAAGCACAAAAAAAGAGAGATTTGTGACAGAATTTCTGCTTTGACACTTGGCAACTCCCAGCTGTCATTGGACTGGGACAGAGCGACTCTGAGGAGGCTCAGTGGTGCTGGGTAGCAGTTGCTGAGGTGCCTGAAGCATGTTTGTTCCAGAATACCAGTGTTGTTCATTCTACAGTTAAATGCTGTAGGATTTTAATTTGTCCCTTTATCATTTTTTATTTCCTTTATTTTTAGCATTTGGACCAAATTTTGATGAAAACGTTGCCCTGGTATATGAACACTTTCCTGAAAGCTGGATCAGCAAAGCACTTTCCTAGGATCTCCTCCTTAACACCCATCTCTTTCCTTAGGGAATGGGTGAGCTTGCTGTGAAGGCTGTGGCTTGAAATGTGCACATAGGTTTTATAGTTACAGGAATCCCCAACAAGAGCTTTGGTGAGGGACTTGACCATGTTGCTGCTGTTCTGATTGTCTCTTCTGTTTCTAGGCTGGGAAGTGAAACTCTTGAGCCAGCTTGAGATCCCAGCCCCTGTAATGAACAGGGAGAATTAAGGCATCTCACAGTGTAGCAGCAAGGTGTGGTTTTCCTAGGGGGCTACAGCCTTCCCTGTTAAAAAACCTAACACAGCATGTATGTCTGATGTTCTGTTTTCTGTAAACCTGACAATGAGACTATTTACTGGAGAAAAACAATATATCCACCATTAGGGAAGAAAGAAACTTTTCTGCCTCTAAATTCCAGCATTAAGTGTATGGGTGCTACCCTAGGATCTTTTACATGTTTCTGTTTTGTTAGGACACCAGCAGAAGTGTATAATTATGGACCCAAATGAGGTGGTTGTCATGGTAGGCCTAAGCAGGCCAAAATAGGCTTATACATGTCCTGGCTTCCCCAGACATGTTTTTCTGCTCTCCCTCCTTCTGTTCTGGGGAGAAGCAATTGCGGGAAATAGGACAAAAGAACCTGGAGCCACTGGGTCTGAGGACTGTGGCCTGCCCTTGAACCCTGCGGTAAACAAGGTACACACGGTTGCCTTGTGCAAGGCCCGTGCTCTGATAGGGTAAAAAGCAAGCCTATGGCTTCACCTAATATGGTCAGGCTTGGCTAACTGCCATTCTGATTGGCTATTCTGTGTCCAAAGGCCCATTAGTCTCAGGCTGTATCAATATAAAGGGAGATGAGCAGGGAGCACATCATGTGCTCTGCCATTACAGGGTGTGTTCTGCTATTATATGTGTGCTCCACCACTGTATCTGCTCTCTATCCGTGCTTCTACTACCTTATTGCAGTTCTTTCAGGCTGTCTTTGTAGAAGAGGTGCTCCAGCCCTCTGACCATCTTTGTGGCCCTCCTCTGGACCCACTCCAGCAGGTCTATGTCTCTCTTGTGTTGGGGGCCCCAGATCTGGGCACAGTACTCCAGGTGAAGTCTCAACAGAGCAGTGTGGCAGGATCGTCTCTCTTGACCCTTTGGCACACAGCCCAGGATATGATTTGCATTCTGGGCTGCAAGTGCTCATTGTTGGCTCATGTCCAGCTTCTCATTCACCAACACCCCCAAGTCCTTTTCTGCAGGGCTGCTTTCAATTTTATCATCTCCCAACCTGTATTGATATTGAAGATTGCCCTGATCTAGGTGCAGAACCCTGCACTTTTCCATATTGAACCTCATGAGACTGTCCTCAGCCCACTTCTCCAGTCTGTCCAGTCTCCCTCTGGAAGGCATCTCCTCCTTCAGTCTTATCAACTGCACCACTCAGCTGTGTATCATCTGCAAACTTGCTGAGGATGCTCTCAGTCTTGCTGTCAATATCCTTGATGAAGATATTGAACAGTGCTTGTCCCAGTACAGACTGTTGAGAAACTCCACTTGGCACCCATTTCCACCCTTTGTATATGACCATCCAACCAATGTCTTATCCACTGGACAGTTCAGCAATCAAATTCATATCTTTCTCCAAATTAGAAGGTTGTTTTCAGAGACTGTGTCAAAGGCATTACAGAAATCCAGATAGATGACATCTGTTGGTGTTCCTTTGTCCACTGACGTAGGTACACCATTGTAGAAAGCCACTAAGTTTGTCAGGCAGGACTACCCTTGGTGAAGCCATGCTGGCTGTCTCAAATCAATTCCTTGTTCTCTATGTGTTTAGCATAGCTTCTAGGAGGATCTGTTCCATAATCTTTCCACAGAGGGCAGGCTGACAGTTCAGTAATTTCCAGGGTCCTCTTTTTCACCTGTTTTTGAAAATGGGTATCATGTTTCCCTTCTTCCAGTCACCAACAACTTCACCTAACGGCCAGGAATTTTTCAAGTATTATGGAGAGTGACTTTGCAACTACATCTGCAAGTTCCCTCAGAACTCTGTTATGTATCTCATCAGGTCACATAGATTTATGTAAGCTGAGGTTCCTCAGGTGGTCCTGAATATGACCTTCCCTTACAATGGAGGGATTTTAACCCCACTGATCCTCATCTAGTGATGCTTCTGCTGTTTATGACTTGCGTTTTTATGCATCTGTAGTGGTAACTATGTGTGGTAACCTCTTATGCTGGGCTTCTTAAACCTGAAATCCCAAGCATGACTACAGTTTTACTGCTTTTTATCTGACTGGATATTGCTGCTCTATAAAAAGAGCACATAAGTTTCAGTGTCATGGGTACTCTGACATGAGGAATATATTTGAACTGTGCTTTGGTCTGTGATTAACAAGGGCATGATATATCAGTGTCTCAAGGTGTCTGGACTTGAAGCCAAAGATAGAATGCAAGAGGTCTCTTGCCACTAATGTGCTCACATGACTTCCAAAGAAGTTGGTGCTCCCTCTTGTGTAGTCTCTGTGTCTATCTGTCCTTATTTGCTCTCAGCCTTGGGGCTTCAGTTGGGCAGGAACCCAACAAATACTGGTTCCTGAAGATGATACCCTGAGACGAATGAAGCTGTTTGGGTTTTGATGTGCATGTTTCTCAGGAGATTTGCAGCCATAAGTGCAGATACCAAGTTAATGTTCCAAGCTTTTACACAAATTTATTCTTTAGATACAAATGTGGAAAAAGCCTGGAGTCTGGTGGCACTTCAGCCCAGTGGCCACCTGCTCTCAATTTCTTTTTCAGTGCAGGAGAGCTCTATAGAGAGCATGAGCAATTAATCGCAATTATTGACAGCAATATGGAGACTTTTTGGATTAAATTCGAGGTACTGTGCTGCCTGTGAAGCTGCATTTCATATTCTGTCAAGACTAAGGCTGCAGTTGGAGAATTAAAAGGAGAGGAATTGCTATCTAGGATGCCAACCAAAGGCTTCTAGAGGACATTTTGCATGATATAGCATTTTACTTGGCATAACTCCTTCCACCAAGGAGGCAGGAGGAGATTTACTGAGCTTGGAAACAGTTAAAATCATGCTGAAACCTTCCTAACAGGTGCTACATGTGACGCAATATGTGGTCTCCCTGAACTGGACTGGCTTTCCCTATAAAGGAGAAAGTGCAACATTCGTTGTTTCAGTGCATGCACATGCATGAACAATGATTTTATAGCATATTAAGAACTGTTTTGTTTATGGCTCTTTAGATGTGTCCTAAACTCTTGTTCTATGATGACTTTAGCAGAGTTGTCCAGTTTCCAAGATGTGCTTCTAAAGCAAGGCTGAAGGTTGTATCTGTTTTTTATTAACTATATTACAAGCTAAAAAGAAAACAAGTTGCAGACAGCTGACAGCAATGTGGACTCTCAATGTGTTTCATTAAAGAATAATTCTCAGGGGTATGGAGGCAGAGTTCAAGCTCTTTTTGTTTTCTGGAAGTCATTTTGCTTGTCTGGGAGAGGAAAGTAACCTGTCAGTCTTTGAAATTTACTTGACTTCAAATGGAACTCTGTTAATTGTGAAATTTAACCGTGTTTTATTTAGTTTGTTCCTGAATAAAATAAGTGGTGTTGTCATGCCTTGCAAGCTACTGGCAGAGAAGCTTTCTGGTAGTGTATTTTAAAATATCCTGTGGTTGTATGTCAAAACTTCACAACTGCAAGTGTGGAATTACAGTGAGAGTGGACTGACTGTTTAGATCAGCATAGGGTTGTGGAGATTCTCTTTAACTGTGTCTGAGCTCCTTTGTGCAGAGTGGATTCAAACTGAGTTTGGAGGTAGAGTTTCAATAGCGAAATTCACAGGATCTCTGCAGGAGACAAAAGTAGTTACTAAGAACAGTTTAATGGCCAGTCCCTTGAAAGAAGCACTATAAAAAAAATCTAGCCTGGCCAGAGATAAGCAGTTGAAAAGAAAAAGTCTAGAAGAACATTGGGTCTTTTAAAAAAGTCTTCACTGTCAATGCCTCCGCTACTAATGAAATCTATTTCCCCTGGAGTCATATTTCACTGAAGTCTGTCTCTTCTAGTAGTGCTGTTGTTTAGCAGTCAAAACTAAAAAGACAATGAATGCCACACATTTAAGCTGAAAACATGTTCCACCTTCTAATGCACTTGAAGACAGTTCTGTGGCACAATTTAATAGAACTTGCTTTGGTGAAGATCTGTAAACAAATGATAGATGGAAATTATTTTGATCCATGCTTAAGCAAAGATGGGAAAGCAAAGAAAAAGAAACCCACAAACTGAACACCGGAAAGGAAAAGGTAGAGTTCTAATTTGTAGAGCTTTTCTTAAGTGCTGTTTGGTGGCCTGAATTCCCCTATCCAGATTGTAGACTGTAATTTGTTTCCTGTCATTAAAATTTAATTTTAAATATGCAGTAAATTTTAAAAAAATCTGCACTAAAATGTAATGGCCAGGTTAGGGACTTAGGTGTTTACAAATGTGTTGCTCTACAGCTTTTCCTCTCTGTCATGAGTTGAGTTGAACCTGCTGCTTTTATTCATACCATGGTTATGCCATGCCAGTTTCAAAAATGAAAGTACTGGCTGGAACGAACTATTACGGGGCTTGAAGTTCAGATTGTAACATGGGAGGCTTCCTGTTTGGCTTGTGGCTTCTGTGTTCTGGGGTTTTGTGTGTTGTCTTTTCAAATCGGATGGCAGGGGGATAAGGAGGGATGGGGGGGTAGTTTTCTGGCTTGGG
>WBNM01037368.1:0-13681 GCA_013399055.1 Ramphastos sulfuratus
CTGCATGGCCCCGCCCCGGACCCTTAGCCTTTCAGCCCTTGCATTCCGGGCTGTGAGGATGCATCGCTACGGTAGAGGCAGGGCAGTTTCATGGCTGCTGCCAGCTGCCCGCCTAGCCGCAGCCAGTCTGCCCTCTTCGGTGTCGCTGCTCTACCGTCCCCAGCTGAGACCTTCGGGATGCCTAAGGAGCAGTCCCGTCATCACGTGGTGCGGCGAGCTCTGCTCCAGCCGAGACTCAGCTAGGCCCATCTGTACAAGGAACTCAACGCTGAACGTCCACTCACCACCGACCTCCTGGGATCCAGCTGTGCCTTCACTGAGACTTGCCGCATGTGACACGGGTGACATTTATTGTCCTGCAGCTCTCAGGCACCTCTGCTATCACTGTAGCTATCACAGGTCACCAACTGTGGCCTCTTCCAGCCCCTGGACACAGCTGGTGTGGTACATCAGCCCCAAGGTGTCATGCATGTCCAGATGCAACATCATTCCCTGCCTTGATCCATGTCCCTGGAGGCATCACAGAATCATGTAATGGTTATGGTTGAAAAAGACCTTCAAGACGATTGGGTCCAACCATTAACCCAGCACTGCCAGGTTACCACTGTACCACATCCCTCAGTACCACATCTACGTGACTTTTAAACCCCTCCAGGGATGGAGACTCCACTACTGCCCTGGGCAGCCTGTTCCAGGCCTTAACAACCCTATCCATGAAGAAATTGTTTCTCACATCCAACACAAATCTTTCCTGGCACAACTTGAGGCTCTTTCCTTCTTGTCTATAGCTTTTTGCTCAGGACGAGACCAACCCCACACATCAAACCAATCTCCTTTCAGGGAGTTGTACAGAGCAAGAAGGTGTCCCTGAGCCTCCTTGAGGTTAAACCACGCCAGGTCCCTCAGCTGTTCCTCAGTGCTCTAGACTCTTCCCCAACTTCATAGCCCTTTGAACATGCTCCGGCACCTCAATGTCTTTCTTGAGGTGCAGGGGCAAAACTGACCAAGTATTTGAGCTGTGGCCTCACCAGTCCACAGTACAGTGGGACAATTGCTGCCCTAGTTCTTATCTCTGCACCAGTCTTTCCTCAGTCCTTGGTACCCCAAAGCCAAGGGTGACACTGACATCCAGTGCTTCTGTCTCTTCCACTGTGTCACCAGGTTCCCTGTGTACAGCACTTTGCTCATGGTCTCTGGCACCTCTAGCCCCTCAGTTCTCATAGGGCATGTCCCCAAGGCTGAGACACATTTGCTCCCCAT
Organism: Ramphastos sulfuratus; assembly: GCA_013399055.1. NCBI lineage: Eukaryota > Metazoa > Chordata > Aves > Piciformes > Ramphastidae > Ramphastos > Ramphastos sulfuratus. The sequence continues at coordinate 1,261 of WBNM01037368.1, forward strand.
GGCTCCCATCCTGCCTACACACTCTGCATACTCCCTGCAGTGCCTGAGCTTTGTCAGGGACTCCCTGCTTGTCCCTGTTGGGCTCCTGATGCTGTGGCCTGTGGTGGAGGGGCTGCCTTCTGAGTGCTGTCACAACTGTCATCCACAGACTGGCCATGATCTCTTGTGATCTCATCAGCAGGCAGCACATGCTAGGCCAGGTCTCCCTAGAGTTTTCTCCAGGGAGAACAACCCCAAATCTTTCAGCCTGTCCTCACTGCAGATGGCTTCAGCCCTTGAATCATCTTTGAGGCCTCATCTGGACTTGTTCAAACAGGTCGGCATCTCTCCTGTGCAGAGGACCCCAGAGCTGGACACAGCACTGTAGGTGGGGGCTGATCAAAGTGGAGCAGAGAGGCAGAATCCCCTTTCTTGACCTGCTGGCCATGCTGCTTTGGATGCAACAAAGGAGACAGTTGGCTTCTGGGTTGCGAGTGCACATGACCAGCTCCTGTCCAGCTTTTCACCTACCTGCACCTCCAAATCTTTCTCCACAGGGCTGCTCTCCAGCTCTCCATTCTTTCATTGACTAGCCTGGACTGATACCAGGAGTTGCCCTTGTCCAGATGCAGGACCTTGCACTTGGCCTCGCTGAACCTCAGGAGGTTCACATGGTCTCAATTTTTCATCTTGTACAGGTCCCTGTGGATGACAATCTCAGCTGTGTCAACCATACCACTCAGCTTGATGTCATTTGCAAACTTGCTGAGAGTGCACTTCACTTGACTCCATTATCCATGTCATTGAAGAAGGTACTAAACAACACTGGTCCTACTACAGAACCCTGAGGGACACCACTTGCCACCAATCTCCATCTGGACATTGGACAGTTGACTACTACTCTCTGGCTGTGACCATCAAGTAAATGTGTCTCTTCAACTAAAAAAGAAGGATGCTTTGGGAAACCAAGTCAAAGGCCAAATTGGCAAAATTCAAAGATCTTCATTTGTCCACTGATGTACTCACTCTTTCACAGAGTTAGTCAGGCTGGACTTACCCTTGGTGAAGCCATGCTGGCTTGTCTGTAATCACCTTCCTGTCCTCTGTGTGCCTTAGCAGAGCTTCTAGGAGGACCTGCTTCGTGATCTCCTCAGGCACAGAGGTGAGGCTGACAGGTTGTTGGTTCCAGGTTCCTCCTCTCTACCCTTCTGAACTACAGGGGGCCTGAAGCCAGGCCAGGGAGCGGCCAGGACAAAGTTTTAACCACACGAGTTTTATTTTAAATAAAACTGAACACAGATGCAGGCTTTGCGACCGGAGTGATGGACCAGACAAGCGATGCAACAGGAGGGACGATGGCCAAGGCCAGCTCTGCCTGCCACTCGTGGCAAACACACCCCAGTGGAGACCTGCCTGGCTCAGCCCCAGGGAGTCCTCTGACCATGGGCAAGAGGAGAGGACTCCATGGTGGTGGCGGGCTCCCACTCTGGGATCCTCAATCCTGGCTACTGGTGGTTCAGTCTCTCCCTTGCTGCCTGCACCTGCATGTGCAGGCAGGTGGCCATGTCCTCAGCCAGGCTGGGGGTTCTTTTTCATCTTTCCAGAAACCTCAAGTAACATCTCCCTCCTCCAAGCCATGTCCTCTCTGCAGGCTGACAAGTGGCCACCGAGCTCCGTGCAGTGGTCCCTGGCTCCAGCCTCCCTCCCTGGAAGTGGCAGGGTGCAGGCAGCATGCTGGCACCCTCCACCCCAGGACAACCACCCCGAGGAGGACTCATTCGTTCCCTCTTGTTCTCACACAGCGGGGCAGGCGGGGACACAGGGGCAGCTGCAGCACTCACACCAGAGGGGACAATGGAAATAAATACAGGGGGTGGGGGTGGCGAGGGCCAGAGCCTGTGCCCACCCCCCCAGCCCCCAGTAGAGGTACAGCTGTGTTCCTCGCTGGGTGGACATCAATGATGGAGACAACAGCTTCCCACTGGAGCTGCTGGACGCCGTGATGGAGACTGTAATGGCGTGTGACAGTGCAGGGCGAGGCGCACGGGCTCAGGACCTCGAATGTCTATGGTGGGGGGTACAGCGCGGGGCGGGGCGCGGGAGCGTGCCGGGGCTAGTACTCGTCCTGGTCCTCTGGCTGCTGCTCCTCCAGCTCATCATCCTCCGGTGGGGCAAAGCCCTCCTGGCAAGGGGGTACGAGTGGCAGTCAGGCCAGGGATGGCATGGGGTGGGCAATCCTGCTCCTGGCTGGCTCCTGCCTTATCCCCATGGACCCTTCCAGCATGAGCAAGGGCTTCAGCAAAGCCCAGAGTGCCCACTCTGACACCAAATGAAGGCAGAGGCTGGGAGCAGCTGGGAAGAGGGTCTCTTCCCAGTGATGCCCAGAGAGCAGGATGGAGGAGCTGGAGGCCCTTCGGGGGTGGGCAGTGATGCCTGGCCCTCACCTCTGTGGCGTAGAGGACACTGATGATGCCAGTGATGATGGGGCTGTTCTCATTCTCATGCTCCTGGCAGATTAGCTCGATGTCCCGCAGCTTGCTGAAGTAGAAATCCCGCTCCTTCTCCAGCCCGTCCACCGTCAGCTTCAGGTCCATCAGCTGCAGCAAGGGGCCAAAGTATTTAGCTCAAAGCCCCCATACATGTGGGCTCCGCACCATCCCCACTCACCCAGGGTGCCCACTGGTCACCCCAGCAGCAGGCAGGGGTCCTGCCTACCTGCTGGTTGAGCTCCAGGATCTGTGCATCAGCCTCAGTGCCCCCATTACGAGCTGCAGGGGAGTTTTTCCGGAGGATGCCGCTGGGGACATTGCTGAGGCGAGCTGGGTTTGATGTGTTCTTGGGGCCGGTGGGAGAGGTTCTCTGGGGGACTTGACAACAGATGGGGACCAGTGGGTTAATACCGGCCTGGGGGCATGATAGCAGGAACCCCTCCCTGCATCGTGTGAGGTGCTTGAGGCCAGCAGCAGACAGCAAAGGCAGGCAGAGCACTGGAGGTTGAGCCATGACTCTGGGCTGTCCTGACTCCTCTGTCTCAGTTTTCCCTGGCAGATCTCACCCCTAGACCCCTCGAGAGGTGCTTGTAGCCTATCTGGTGTTTGCCATGGAATGGAGGGAGCCCAGTCCTTGAGATGCCCCCACAGGGTTGGCACAAGTAGCCCACAATGTCCACAGTGCATCAGTCGTGGCTAGGAACAGGCTGGCACAGTGGGGAAGACAGACAGAGTGGAATCACTCAGACCCAGGGAAAGGAGGATGGAGGCAGCTGAACCTTGCCCAGGTCTCCAGTGTCACCTCTGCCCTGCATCTCCCTGCAGACCCTCTGGCCCACCCCTGATTAAAAGCAGGCAGCACAGCAGGGCACAAGCAGGGGTGGTGGGGGACAGGGTTGTGGGGGGAGACACCCATCTGTGGCCAGAGTGATGCAGGGTGCAGGAGGGCAGGGGAGCAGCGCTCGCCGGGGAGGACCCGGACATTACCTGCAGTGCCAATGGGTTTCTTGGGTTTGTTGAAGATGTGATCACCTGGGTTTGGAGGGGGTGTGACGTCCTGGCCCTGCCGTGCCAGCAGTGGGTTGTACTCCTTCCCGTCATAGTTGGCGTCGAAGAACTTCTTAAACCACTGGATGAACTCAAAGTTGTCCTGGAACTTGCCCTTCACCAGTCTTTCCACTGCGATGATCTGCAATGGGGACAGAGAGGGGGATGGTAGGGCTGCACTCCCAGCATGGCCCCCACCCCACTGTGAACCCCTGCCCACCCCATGGACCTACTTTGTCCACTCCCATCTTCTTGAAGGCAGCCTGCAGCACCTTGAAGTTGTGGATGTACTCATGCTCCAGCTTGGCCTGGAACTTGACCTTCCGCAGGTGGACGCAGCCAGGGAACAGCATGTCCATGAACTGGCAATAAGCAGCCCCTGCGCCGGGGCCACACCGTGGCGTCAGGGGAGGGGGTTAGCAGCACACCACCACCGTCCATGTCCCCGTCCCTGTCCCCCCCTGCCACTGGGACCCACATCTCACCTGAGCAGAGCTGCTCAATCTTGGTGTAGTTGAGCTGAAGGGAATCGTTGACCCAGGCGAGCATGTCATGGCGGCTCAGGTTCTCGCTGGTCACCGACGTCGAGTACACATTGACGGCCATGCCCCAGCTGCCAAGAGACAGGTATCATGCTGGCATCACCATCCTGGTGTGACCCCCACCTTGGGTGCCTCCCAACACAGCCCTGTTGCATGTCAAAGGGTAGCAGGACTCAAGGTGGCCATCCTATCCAAGCTCCAGCATCAGGGGACACTAGGGCCAGGACGCTGAGGTCACTCAGCCCCAGCTGCATCCTCAGATGTAGGAGGCATGAGAGTCCCTGGCAGCCCTCTGACATCCCACACGGCCAGGTGGACCCCTCCTCTAAAAGCAGGGGCAGTTGGGTGCTGAGAAGTGGGACCCACCGCAGAACACGCATGCAGCGCAGGATGCGGCTCACAGACAGGGTGTCTCAGAGGGATACCAGCACCACTGAGGGCACTGCCCCTGTGCCAGGGCACAGTTCCTTCCCTGTGCAAGGCCATGGGGCTCCTGGGGGCTGGTGCTGGCCCATAAGCAGCTTACACCCCCCTCCTTGCAGCCCTAATCTGCTGGGGCCAGGATCGGGGTCCATTAGAGCAGAGCTTAGAGGGGCAACATCTGCCAGCAGGCAGAGCCACAAAACCACTCCCAGATGGTGGAGGGCTCTGCCTGGGCACCACAGGAGTGGGGACCCCACTGCCATGGCTGTGCCACAGCAGAGCACTAAGGAGCCATGCTGTGGAGCTGGGGAGGGGGTGCACCATGACACCATCCCACCAGCTCCCACCAAATGTTTTAGAGCAGAGACCATCCATGCTGTGCCCTCCCTGAGTGAGGGTCCCCAGTGAACCTTGCAGCCCCATGCCTCCCTTACCCTCCCCACCCCCCCGCCCCAGCACAGCAGCAGCAGTGTTAATCCGCTTCCAGCTCCCTAGTGAGGGGGGCTGCAGGGTGTGGGCCCAGCTGCCAGCCAGGGGCTCTGGGTAGGGAGTGGCCCCCCCCAGCCCCCTTTGGGCCTCCATCACCTGCCTAGCCCCACTTTCCTGCAACCACAGCTCAGCGTGTTGTGTGGGACTGGTGAAGGGATGCATTGACTGCATCATGCCTGCACTACAGGCGTGAATAGGAGCAAGACTCCCTGTCACTCAGCAGAAAGGAGCTGTGGGTGCACTGGTAGGTGGCCGTGGGGTGCTGCCACCTCCCTGGGCTGGTGAAGAGGGAAGGTGTTGGTGACCGCAGCTCCCCCCCAACCCCATCCCCAGCCTCGGCACTGCTGTGACTCAGCACCGGTGATGCACAGCCACACATTGCAGCTGGTTGAACGGCCACCAGCAGCGAAGTGGGGCCCAGAGCCTCCCTGGGACCTCCAGCATCCCATCCCACCCCACCCAGGGTCAATGTCGCTGTCAAGAGGCAGGGGTGCTGGCATTTTTAGCTGCTGGAAATGAGGCCCCAGCAACCTCCGGGACGGCGTCGGGGGCATCTCAATCCCCGGTGAGGACCAAAGCCACCTCTTCGTGCTGGCCGCATCGCCTGCCCGAACAGCCGCCAGCCGCCCAACACAGGCTGGGGTTGCCGGCAGGTGCCCCCCGCAATCCGGCAGCACCGGAGCTGAGTCATGCGCGGCAGAGAGCCAGAGCCACGCGCACTGCGGTGAGGCCGCCGCGGTGCAGCCGGGAAAGTGACAGCGTCTGCCTGCTGCCGAAGTGGGCTGGGGGCTGGCTGCCCACCCCGGCGAGGAGCCAGCAGCCGGTTGACAACTCCCCTCTCCGCCATTGCCGTCCTTTCCCAAAATAGCTGTGAGCAGCTGCCGCATGGCAGTGCCGGAGCAGGGCTGGGACATGTGCTGGAGCCTCCCCGGCAGGATTTGGCCATTGTGCCGAGTCACAGGGGATAGCTCTTGCCGTGCTCGAGCCGGGGTGATGCGCGGTGCCCGGAACCAGCATATAGCTCTCTAGCCTCTGCCAGCACTCTGTGTGGGGGGATATGCACCATGGGGCACACACTCTTGGCACCAGGGTGGGCATATCCCCACAAGCGAGCCCACCACCCAGCCCCTGCACTGTGGTGTGCCCCGCACGGCCAGGCCCAAGGGACCTTTGCTGCACCACCACTGGGGATCCAGGCAGGCAGCTGCTCACCAGGGATGCTCTCCAGGCCGGTAAGATGACACAGAGCCAAGGAGTGAACCACTCAATCGTGGCTCCAGGCACAGTGCAGCCCCCATTGCCATCCTAGTGCCAGCATCAGTGGGGTACAACACCAGCAGAAACCTTGTCCGTTCCTGGTTGAGAGCTAAGCCCAGCACCTTCCTCATCATCTTGCCAAGCAGGAAGGAACACCCACACCATCCCCTCACCACTCAGGATTTCCACCGTGTTTCCCAGCAAGCTGCCTTGGTGCAGCCACAGCCTCCCCTTCGCTGAAGCAAGCCAAAATTCATGCCAAAGGCTGCAGGGATGGGTGTCACTGTGGGGTGAGTTCAGGTGTCACCACAGTGGCCACACCCTGGCGTGCTGCCACCAGCTGCACCCCAACTCTTGCACACTCTGTCGTGCACCTTGACCCTGCTCTGGCACGACACAGTCCCAAGCGTCCAGAGTCATCAGCACTGTAAAGGGACACTGCTCAGGGCACAGAGTGACACCCACTCTCTGAAACACCATACCACATTTCCAAGCCCTTTGTGGAAGTGCCAAACATGCCCCAGCATAATCACAGGGAAGCCACTGCTTGTGCCAACCCTTTGGCCCTGCCGACACTCTGATGCCAGGTGATGGACACACCCAGGGAAGGTAACCTCTGGCCTGGCCAGTTTGCTGCTGCTGCTGCAGCCACCAGCTTTTGCAAGAAAAAAGGATCAAAAAAATAAGTTAGCCCCAATTCTTGGCATGCCATGGGGAGAGGAGCTGCTCTGGCACGGGGCTCATCACATGGCTGCCTCGGTGTGGGGTCCCCAGGGAGCAGTGTCTGGTTTGACAGCGTTGCCCTTGCTGCCAGGCTGGTGCCTCCGTGGTGGTGTGATGCAGGGATTTGTGGGTGCATCCCCTGTCATGCTGGGCAGCCCCCCCCCTGCCTTGTGCCGCCTGTGCCGGGCGCCTGGCCAGCCCTGCTGCCGGGACAGGGGGGGACGCTTACCGCTGCATTTTAATTGTCCGGCCGCAGAGCTGCTAATCAAGGCCCAACAGCGAACAAAACCCTCGGGCGTGTCTCTCTGCCCTGTCCCGCCGGCGCTGCCGGGGCGTGGAGAGGTCGTCCAGCCTGGCTCCTCGCACCGACGCTGCCGGGGAGATGGCGGCAAGGCACTGGCGTCCCACGCCGCAGGCCTCGCTGGGCCGGGGCCGGTGCGCTCTGGCCAAACAAAGTGAGAGGAGAATGAGGCCGGCAGCCGTGCTGAATGTGTTTGCTCAGCACCGAGGCAGTGGTGTCAGTGCAGGCTGCCAAAGCGGGCACCAACTGCATGCCACTGCAGCTACTCGGGCACCGGATGGGCAGCACTGCCTACCGAGCCTGAGTTGGTGCTGACCCCTCGCCGTCTGCACCAGCCTGGCAGCACCGTTGTGGCGGAGCGAGGTGGGCTGCTGCGACTCACAGGTTCTATTTTGGGAGTCCTCCCGGTGGCTTCTCAAGTGACAAATACGCAAGGGGGGTGGCAGACAAGCCAGTGGGGGCTGAGTGCTGCGTGTAGCTGCTGCAGTGCCGCCTGCTTGATCTGGCAGCTGGCAGGCAGTGGGCAAGGTTGCCCAGGCACTGGCAGAGGTGGCCACTTTCACTGGCGACCATCACAGATGTCCTCCCAGTGCCACTTCCTCCTAACCTGAGGATAATATCCCCATGGTGTGCCACATCAGAGCTCATGCGTGGCAGATGGGTTTGCCTGGGTGCAGACAGCACCCAGCTCCTTGCTGGGTCCATCCCTCGGCCCTTCTCTGGTTTCCCAGATGTTTAGCAGGTGGCAGTACTCATCCCAGCCTGTGGCAAGGGAAACCAGGCACTCATTCATTCACCAGGAGCTCGTGGATCTCCTGGTGGTGCCTGGCTGATTGGGACATGGAGCACAGTGAGGGTGGCCCAGCCTCATGGGTCCTTCTCTGTTCCACTCTGGCTAACCTAAATAACTTGAAATAGCAGCAGCAGGAACATGTGCAGAGCTCAGTGACGCTGGCAGCGCCTCCCATAGTACCCGCCTCACCCGTGCCGACATCCTCATCTGGCACTGCATTCCTGAAATATTAATGACAAGTGCCTTTTGATGGCTCAAACCCGGCGGTTGGCAGACTCAGCATGGGGAGAGGCAGTCACTGGCACCCCATGGCTGGAGACATCCACGCAAGCAGGTCTGTGCCATGGCAGAGCACCCCCCGATCTGAACAAATTCTCATGGGCAATGGCCAAGCCACAGAGGAGAGGCCCCTCGTGCCAGTGTGCCTGCGCCACTTACTGGGGAGAACCGCACCTCACTAAGTCTCCATGCACGGGACAACCATGGTGGCACACAATGTCCCCAAGAAGCCCCACTGGCCCCGGAGGGGCCAGGATCTGCGTACCACATGCCATGGCTTTCAGGACCACATGAGAAGGTCATTGGTGGATGGGGCTGAATGTCCCATGGGAATGGCATCGTTGGTGCCATCTTGCCTGTGCCCGACTCGTCCTAGGTGTGACACCGTGCTGGAGTCACCATGAGGATGATGGACAGGAGTGCATCGTACTCAGACAGGTCACTGTGCTGCTGACTGTACTCTTCTGGACTGCTCTGTGCCACGGAGGCTCTGCCCACCTGTCCTAGGAGCATCACCCAGCACCAGCACCCTGCTGCGTGTGGGACAGGGGCCAGTAGCACCACGAACTCCACACCTGGCAGAGACTCGGGCCCAGGAGGACCCGTACAGCCCGGGGGTCTCCCTGGTGATGTCCAGTAACTGGTGGTGATGCCCTGTAACCGGTAGTAACGACCAGTAACCGGCGGTGATGCCCGGTAACTGGCATTGCGTGGTACCAACAGACCGGTGCCCCGGACTACAGCTCCCGGCGTTCTGTGCCTGTGCCATACCGTACCGTGTCGTACCGGGGCCGCGGCCCTGCGGGAGACGCAACGGGGACGCAACGGCGGCCGCCACTGCGTCAGGCCGAACCCCGCCGCCACTGACACCGCCGGACTCGGCCCTCCCGGGCCCCAAAGCTCCCCAGCCTTGTTCCCATCACGGTCACGGCCGCTCCATCTCCGGTGCCCGACAGGGCCGCCGCATCCCCGGGCCGCCCAACCTGTCACGGCCGCACCATCCCCAGGGGCACCAAACGGACACCTCCACCCCGGCCGCTCCCCGCGCCGGTTGTTCCATCCCCCGAGGCCTCGTCGCCCCCCCGCCGGGTGCCGGGGAGGATGGCTATTGCCAGTACCGGGATGCGGGCGATGGCGGCGGCCCGGTGCGGTGCTGCCAAATCCCTCCCCGTGGTGCCGCCCCGCACTCACCGCGCTCGAGCAGCGGCCGCTCCTCCCGCCGCTCCGCAACCTCCGCACCGCGCCGGGCTAGCCTGGACCGGGCCAGGACCACACGGGTCGCCCCGCGCATGCGTATCCGCTACCGCCTCTGCCACCGCCCCTCCCCGCAGGCGGGGCCAGGCCTCGTTCGTCCCGCCCCTATCGCCATGGTAACGGCGTTCTGGCCATGCCCACTCCCCGGAGCTCTCCCTCCCGCACAGCGCCCCCTGCGGGCGGGTGGAGTCTGTCTCCGCATCGCCAGGACCCCACGGGGACCCTGTTAGGGCATCCTGGAGCCCCAGAGTCTCCTGGGACATTTGGGACCAATCCTCGGCAGCAGAGTCCTTGTGACACATTTGAGAAATTTCAACACTTCCCTCAAGACCACAGAGGCTCCCAGGACCCCTGTAGCTAAGAATCCCCTGGGGATACCCAGTGTCTTTCTATGATGGTGTAACTACATTGGTAGATAAGTGAAGACCAACAAACGTGGCTTCTGTGAAGCCTTTGACACAGTCGCCTCAAGCTCCTTCTCTCTAAACTAGAGAGATACAGATCTGATGGGTGGACTGTCCAGTGGATAAGGAATTGGGTGGATGATTGCATACAAAGAGTAGTAGTGGTCAACAGCTCAATGTCCAGATGCAGATGGGTGACAAGTGGTGTCCTCCAAGGGTCTGTACTGGGACCAGTGCTGTTCAATACATCCATCATTGATAGAGACAGTAGGACTGAGTGTATCCTCAACAAATTTCTGGATGATACCAAGCTGAGCGGTGCAGTTGATAAGACTGAAGGATGGGATACCATCCAGGGGGACTTGGACAGGCTGGAGAAGCGGGCCGAGGAGAATTTAATGAGGTTCAATAAGGCAAAGTGCAAGGTCCTGCATCAAGGTCAGGGCAATCCTCAACACCAATACATGCTGTGGGATGACGAAATTGGAGCTGCTCTGAAGAAAAGGACTTCGGGGGACTGGTGAATGAGAAGCTGGACACAAGCCAACAATGTGCACTTGCAGCCCAGAAAGCAAATCATCCTGGGCTGCATTGGAAGAACTGTGGCCAGCAGATTGAGAGAGGTGATTCTGCCACTCTGCTCTGGTGATACTGCAACTGAAGTACTGTGTTCAGCTACAGGATCTCCAATACAAGAGGGGCATATACCTGCTGGAGTGGGTCCAGAGGNGCCTCAAGCTCCTTCTCTCTAAACTAGAGAGATACAGATCTGATGGGTGGACTGTCCAGTGGATAAGGAATTGGGTGGATGATTGCATACAAAGAGTAGTAGTGGTCAACAGCTCAATGTCCAGATGCAGATGGGTGACAAGTGGTGTCCTCCAAGGGTCTGTACTGGGACCAGTGCTGTTCAATACATCCATCATTGATAGAGACAGTAGGACTGAGTGTATCATCAACAAATTTCTGGATGATACCAAGCTGAGCGGTGCAGTTGATAAGACTGAAGGATGGGATACCATCCAGGGGGACTTGGACAGGCTGGAGAAGCGGGCCGAGGAGAATTTAATGAGGTTCAATAAGGCAAAGTGCAAGGTCCTGCATCAAGGTCAGGGCAATCCTCAACACCAATACATGCTGTGGGATGACGAAATTGGAGCTGCTCTGAAGAAAAGGACTTCGGGGGACTGGTGAATGAGAAGCTGGACACAAGCCAACAATGTGCACTTGCAGCCCAGAAAGCAAATCATCCTGGGCTGCATTGGAAGAACTGTGGCCAGCAGATTGAGAGAGGTGATTCTGCCACTCTGCTCTGGTGATACTGCAACTGAAGTACTGTGTTCAGCTACAGGATCTCCAATACAAGAGGGGCATATACCTGCTGGAGTGGGTCCAGAGGATGGACAGAAAGATGATCAGAGGGCTGGAGCACCTCTCCTAGAAAGACAGGCTGAAAGAATTGGGGCTGTTCAGCCTGGAAAAGAGAAGGTTCTGGGGAAACCCTAGGGCTACATTTCAACACCTGAAGGGAACCTACGAGAAGGCTGGGGAGGGACTGTTTAGAAGGGCTTGGAGCAATAGAACAAGGGGCAATGGTTTGAAACTGGAGCAGGGTAGATTTAGATTGGACATCAGGAAAAAGTTCTTTACACTAAGAGTGGTAAAACACTGGAACAGGCTGCCCAGGGATGTGGTTAAGGTCCTGTCCCCAGAGATTATTAAAGATCAGACTCGATGTGGCCCTGGACAGCCTAATCTGCTTGGAGGTGTTCCTGCTGACTGCAGGGGGGCTGGACAAGATGACCTTTGAGGGTCCCTTCCAACCCAGTGCAATCTGCAAATCTGAATCTGTGATACTCAGAGCCCCCTGAGATGTTGGGAGCAGTGCAGCCCAGGATCCCCCAGGACCCCTTGTACCTTCTTCATAACCCCCTACCTGCATCCCATCCTTACCCTATAAGACCACTCACACCTTCCTCGCCCATCCACACCTCTACAGATCTCCAAACTCCCCCATCTGCACCCCACCTCTGCTCAACAGACTCCCCATCCCCACACTACAGAACTTCAACCTCCTACCTGCACCCCATCCCCACCCAACAGAGTGTCCATCTCCAGAACTCCCCTTGCTTGAGGGGGTGTGTCTCAGCACCCCATTCTAGGAGCAGCATGATGAGGGGCAATGGATGGGTGTGCAGAGGTGGTGATGGTTCTGTAACCTGACATGGCTGGGGTGCAGGTGGAGGTAATGCAGAGTTGACTGTGAACCTTAGTCCAGCCTTGACTCCTATGGACTCCCTCAGTGACCCCCCACCCAAAGAGAGGTGGAGGCTGGGCACTGTGAGAACGGTCTTTATTGAGCAAACAGAAACGTACTGCAGGATCCTAAAACGGTCAATAGGAACTACCCGGGGGTGGGTGGGACCCCTCCTCCCCCCCCC
>WBNM01037368.1:14119-71243 GCA_013399055.1 Ramphastos sulfuratus
GGGTCAGCCCGGGGGGGGGGGGGGGCCCTGCTTCTCCCCTAATGCTAGTGACACAAACCACTTCAGAGTATTTCCACGTGATGCACAAACAAGTCAAAAATTCACTGATCCAAACCCAACGTGCAAACAGAAAAGGGCCGGGGCAGAGCCACCCGCTGCCCCCTGTCCCCTCCGGCCGGCCGGGTCACAGCCCCCGGCCCACCGCACACGGCTACCGGCTATCACGGCAGGACGGGGGCCGGGCAGGGCCCCCCTCTCCCGATGCGAGGGGAGCCCCGCCGGAGCCGGGGTCCCGGGATGGGGGACGGCGTGAGGCCGGCGCCTGGTCCTCAGTTGGGGGACAGGTCCCCGGCTTTACCAAATGCCGCTCGACCGGCCTCCGGGGGGAGCGAGAATCCGGGCCGAAGCTCGCTTTGGAACGTGGTCATCGATCTGAGAACCTGCCGGACAGACGGACGGATGAACAGGCATCAGGGAGGCTCGGGCAGGGGCAAGAGCTCGATAGCCACCCTGGCACTACCAGTGCAGCCAGCAGCCCGACCACCGGCACCGTGTGCCCCCGGCTTCCCTGTAGTGGGTGGGCACCGGAGCACCAGTGTCTTGTGCCACACAGGCCATGCTAGGACAGACTCTTGCAATCCTTCAGGTCCCTGTGATCCACCCTATGAAGCATCACCAGTTGACACTGAGCTGCAGTGAGCGTGGGCAGCACTGAGCACTGCAACCAAAGGAGTGGGGTGTGGCAAGCCCCATTTCCACCTGAGCATGGCACATAGCACACAGCTTAGTCCTTTCAAGTGCAGGGCAGTACCGCGTTGGGAGGGTGGGCACCAACCAGAGCCATGGCAATGCCTCCCATCCCTCTGGTGCTGCTCCCAGGGACAAAAGTGCCCCCTCCAGGATAAACACAATGCCTGCGCCAGCACAGTCCTGCNGGTAAATAGGCACCCCCCGGGGGTGGGTGGGACCCCCCCCCCCCCCCCCCAGCCCCGGGCTGTGCCCACCCGGCTCCCCCCCACCACACACCTACAGGGACCATCTAGGGGAAAAGTGCACAAGGGACAACTCACATCTGACACTATCCCAGGGACAGCTGGGTTGGCAGGGAGTAGGTGCATGGTGGGGGCAATGGGGACCCCTTTCTGCTGGGGCCATGAGCACCACGACCTGCACCCCCTGGCCCACATCCCACTGGCATCTACTGACCCACACTCCACTGGCACCCACTGTGGGTGCTCAGGATCATTGGGGTCCCCGGCATCAGTGGGCAGAGGTGACTGGTACACTGGCATGGTATGAAGCAGACACTCACTGCTGAGGAGTTCATGTGTGCACACACATTTGGATGGTGTGAGACATGTTGATACACAGGATGCACAGTGAAGAGCCTGCTGGCACCTTGCGCAGAGGGATGCAGGCTTGCACACGTGTGTGTCTCACCAAAGCCATACATGATGTGACATGGGTGGCACTGTGCACGGAAGGACGCACATGCACACATCCACCACGATCATTTCACTGAGAAAATACACAGTGTGACAGATGTGTGCACACCTGCGGCATAGCGAGGTGCCTGTTGGCATCTTGCATAGTGGGATGCACATGCGTGCAATGGACATATCACTGAGATCACGCACAGCATGACATATGTGTACACATACGGCACGGTGAGGAGCCTGCCAGCATCTTGCACTGAGGGCTGCACATGAGTGTGCCATGAATGTCTCAGTGAGACCATGTGTGGTGTGACACACGTGTGCATGCATGCAGCAGTGAGGAGCCTGCTGGCACCATGCATGACCAACTGCATGTGTGTGCACATGCTGTGCCAGCAGGGAGATGCCAGCCCCATGTGCAGACGCATTCGTGTCATGATGCTGTTGGGGTGGAGGAAGGGCTGGGGCAGGGGTGGGTGCAGGGCTTGNGCTCGACCGGCCTCCGGGGGGAGCGAGAATCCGGGCCGAAGCTCGCTTTGGAACGTGGTCATCGATCTGAGAACCTGCCGGACAGACGGACGGATGAACAGGCATCAGGGAGGCTCGGGCAGGGGCAAGAGCTCGATAGCCACCCTGGCACTACCAGTGCAGCCAGCAGCCCGACCACCGGCACCGTGTGCCCCCGGCTTCCCTGTAGTGGGTGGGCACCGGAGCACCAGTGTCTTGTGCCACACAGGCCATGCTAGGACAGACTCTTGCAATCCTTCAGGTCCCTGTGATCCACCCTATGAAGCATCACCAGTTGACACTGAGCTGCAGTGAGCGTGGGCAGCACTGAGCACTGCAACCAAAGGAGTGGGGTGTGGCAAGCCCCATTTCCACCTGAGCATGGCACATAGCACACAGCTTAGTCCTTTCAAGTGCAGGGCAGTACCGCGTTGGGAGGGTGGGCACCAACCAGAGCCATGGCAATGCCTCCCATCCCTCTGGTGCTGCTCCCAGGGACAAAAGTGCCCCCTCCAGGATAAACACAATGCCTGCGCCAGCACAGTCCTGCCTGCCCTGGTACCTTGTCTACCCCATGCCTAGCACCGATCCCTGCCTGGCACGGCCACGTGCATAGATGGATGGGTGAGGGACAGAGGACCTGCAAGTCTGGGGATGGGTCTGGGGTCTGCTCCCTACTCTGCCATGGGAGCACCAGTAGGGTGCAGGCCCCTACCTAGAAGAAGTGAGGTGGTGAGCACACAGTTGGTGCCAGAGAGCTACCAGAACCCTCACTGTGGCCCTGCTCTTACCGGAGAGGCTGAAGCTGGACTCGTGGAGGTCCCTCATGCCCCCGTGTCGTGTGGCAGGCCGGGTGGGCGTATCGGCCAAGGGTGTCCCCGTCTCTTTTTTCCCGGCATGCACAACCACGGCCACGTCCCCCAGGTATGGGGTGCGATCCACACCCCGCAGCTTTAAACTCTGCCAGAAGGGAAAAAAAGAAAAGCAGAGAGCGCATCAGCCCCAGCTAGCACCGTGCCATGGCGGGCGAGGGGCTGTGGACAGGATGCAGGGGGAGCAACGGGGTGCCTTGCAGCAAAGCAGGATTCGAGATGCCACTGCCTTACAGCGGGGTGCGGATCAGCCGGGTGTGGGGGAAAGGACCAGGGCTGGGACGTGCTGGGGCTAGGGAGAGAGCTTCAGTGTGAGGAGGGGTGCAGTCAGAGAGAAGCACTGAGTGGGATGCTGGCTGGACTTCTGGTGCAGAGAAGTGTCAGGGCAGGGGGTGACTCCAATGGCACTGCCATCTGATTGACTGTTCCCCTGGCAATGCCAAGCTGACTCCTCTTACAGTGCAAGGCCCCATGCAGACACAGAAGCAGGACCCTGCCCCATGCTCCTCCTGGTGCTGCCACAGCAATGCTCAGCTCCAGATGGGCACCCCCGTGCTGACCATTGACTCCCAGCTCCCTCAGATGGTGCCAGGTTTCCCCAGATATGCTTTTTCCTCAAAGCATCAGCACCACATTGAGCCCCACTGTGCATTCATCATGGCCACGCACAGAAGGGTCTTTAGTGCCAGGTTCTGGCCAGAGCTTCCAAATGTCACACTGAGACAGCCCTAGGGACACATGAGGGCAGAGGAGGTTGGTGGGGGGTGGTTGCATGCCTGCTGTGGGATGGGGGCACTGAGCGGGACAGAGAGGAGGAGAGGGGATCTTGCAGCTTCACTGAGCATGGGCAGGACCAGGAGGACACATGCCCCAGGATTCCCTCACATCCCAGCCCTGTGTCCCTCCTCTAGTGCACGTGGAGCCACCATGAGCTGAAGGACTACCTCATGGGGCTGCAGAGACCTGGCAAAGGACAGAGAGCCCAGCACAGTGGAGTGTGGGAGACCCCACTGCTTGGCACACACCTTGCACATGTGTTGGGATGATGGCAGCAATGTGCAGGGTGACCATCCCCAAATCCTCCACATCTGCAACATGCAGGTAGGCTGCCAGGGAAGGACAGGGCCAGGGGGTTCCTTTGGGTGTCCACCATCAGGAATCTCATCACTAGCACTCAGTCCAGCTGGGCATGGCAGCTGCATTCTGTCCATGCAATGCTCCAGGATGTCACCAGCACAGAACTGACATGGCATTGCACTAGGTAGCACAGATCCATTCCTCCCAGGACCAGGCAGCATTGACCCATGCCACTCACACCACAGTGGTCACTGTCCCTCTTGTCCCCACTCCAGCAGCCAGGAATGGCACAGCCCTTGCCCTCACACCAGCACACCACCAGTGCAACCCAGCACCATCCCCATACCTTCTCCCGCTGCACCAGCTTCTTGTAGACAGAGTCTGGGAAGGAGCGGAGTGGGCAGAACTTGCCGGTGCCCTCGGCACACATGAAGACACCATTCTCATAGACTACACGCCCGCGGCTGATGGTGACCAGGGGCACTCCATGGCACCGCATGTTCTCGTACAGGTTGATGTCGCCACCCTGCACCTGGGTGCTGGCTGAGATAGTCCTGTGTGGGAGATTGTGGCAGTGAGCAGGTGCCTGGTGGCACTGGGAGTCCACTTTCTGGCCACATGCCACTGGCTGCACTTACTTGGTAGCTTCAGGGTCCCAGACCACAACATCAGCATCGGCCCCAGGGATGATCCGGCCCTTGCGGGGGTACAGGTTGTGGATCTTGGCAGCATTGGAGCTGGTCACAGCCACAAAGCGGTTCTCATCCATCTTGCCCCCGACCTGCCACCAGATTCGGATGGGATGAGGACATGCCAGGCTGCATCCTGCCTCTGCCCCACAGTGCTGCCCAGTTGCCTGTGTCCCATCCCTCACACCTTGTCCTCCCCACACCAAAACCCCCCAGCTCATGGGTGGAGGAACTTGAGGGTCCCCACCCTGGGAGGTCTCACCCTTGGGATGCCAACTAGAAGTGGTCCCATCCCTCCATCCTTTGGGTATCCTATCCCTCTGACTTGGAGACACCTTCCCTGGAGGGTCCTAATCCTAGGGGTGCTTAGTCCCTCTGTCCCCTTAAGGTCCCAGCCCTTGGGAACATCTTCCCTGGACGGTCTCAGTCCTTAGGGGTGACATCCCTGAGGGATCCTCAACACTGTCCCCAAGTGACCCCTCATTGGTGGGATCCACACCCCTTGGAATTTTCATGTCCTCATCCCCTCAATGTGCTGCTGGGGCTGTGCCCCTTACTGAGGCCCACTGGATTGCACTGGGGAACACCTCACCCATTCCCATGCCAGACAGCAAACTCCCCAGGCAACATCCTACCCCAAAGCTGTCCCACTGATGAGCCCCCAAGAGCTGGGGGGGATCAGCCCCATCCCAGTCTCATTCAGAGGGGCAGGGAAGGGGTGCAGGCCCCCGTACCACGCCTCGCTCCCAGATGATGTTCATGCGGTCCTGCACTCCACTGACACCATGGGGGATCTTGGTGAAGTCCTCCTTTCCCATAGCCTTCTGCTTGGTGCTGAAGGGTCGATGGTCAGAGGCCACGATGTTCAGTGTATCACTGTAAGAGGACAGGGTAGAGCTGCTGATGACACAGCCAGGGCAGCTCAGGCACAGCCAGCTGGCAGTGGGGGAGCCAGGGAGCTCAGTGCCTAGGCAACAAAGCATCCATGCAGTAGGGTGTCTGAGGAGCTCAATGCCTGGGGAACAGAGCACCCATGCAGTGGGGTGGCCAGGGAGCTCAGCACCCAGGGAGCATGGTGTCTGAAGAGTGGGGCATCCATACAGTGGGATGTCTTGGTAGCTTAGCACCCAGGGAATGCAGTACCTACGTAGTGTGGTGCCTGGAGACCTCAGCACACAGGGAAGAGGGTGCCTAGGGAGTGGAGCATCCAGTATCCTAGGTGCTCAGCAAGTGCTTGCAAAGTGCAGCAGTCACAGAGTGAGGCATCGAGGGAGCACAGTGGGATGTGAGAGCCCAGTGCCCAAGAAGTGAGGTTCCAGGGACACAGGATACCCAGGAGTTAACCCGAGGAGGAGGGTGTCCAAAGGATGGGGTGTCTGAAGAGCACAGTATCAGGGGAGCAAGGTACCAGAAAGCATGGTATTGTGTGGACAGGCCAGCTGGATGGCTTGGCACCTGGCAGCAGGACATCTGGGCATGCTGGACATCAGAGATGCGCAGAAAGCCCCATGCCCCATTTGCAGGATGCCCAGTAAATGTGGCAGCTGAAAAGGGCATACAGAGAAACAAGGCCTGTGGGGATGGGGTGCCCAGGGCAAAAGGGTGCCAGGAGGTGCCTCACTTGGCAAGCAGGCTCATGAGGTAGGCCGAAGTGTTGGTGTCCAGGCGCAAGGGTGGCACAGTGACATAGGCAGCAGCGTGGAACCAGTCCTGGTGGTAGTAGTGCAGGCCGGTAAGCGTGGCATGTGCCGTGGTTGTCTCCGCATACACCACCTTCCCTGCGGGGGCAGAAGCACAGGCGTGAGGCTTGAGGCAAGTGCCCAAGGAGTGTGTGTGAGCTCTGCCTTATGTGGGTATTGCTGCGGGCAGTATGTGTCCCCAGCTGGGCACAAGTCAGTTGCCATGTGTGTGCCCATGTGGTCACATCTGTGTCGTGTCTGTGGAAGCACAGCTACGTGTGCCTAGAGCTGTGGGGTCACACGTGCAGATGTGGCCAAGGGCCCATGTCCCCACACTACTGCTGCTATAGCAACTGCTGTAGTCTCTGCGTATCCACTCCCACCCATCTCCTGTGCTATGAAAGTCCATGCCCCTGTACAAACATGACTCTGCTTGTGTCTGTGCCCATATCCCTCCAATTGCACCTTCCCAGTGCCCACATTAACCTTCTTCCTGTGCCTGTGTCCCCACCTGTACCCAGGGGAGCCGGCTGTCCTCCCAAGCCCACCATACCTTGCATCTTGGCAGCAGCAATGACATCCCCTGCAGACATGCTGGAAACATTCACCAAGTAGACAGGGCAGTGGGTCTGTGAAGAAGGGGTCATTGCCAACAGCCTTGTGGGCACTCCAGCTCTATGAGGGGGTGCCATGGAAATGGGGTGCCCACCCCCAGATGCAGCCCAGGACCACTCACCCTGTTGGCAATGGTGATGACACGGTGTGTGGCTTCAGCTTCCAGCTGTGGAGAGAATAGGCAGTGAGACATGGCATAGTATGGCACAGCAAAACGCCTTGGTGGCACCAGTGGGTAGGTGGGTGGTGCAACAATAGGCATGCAGATGGGTGCACAGGTGGCATGGATAGGCAGTGCCAGCTATGAGGATGCCTTAGAGGATCTCACCCATGTCCCAAGGCACCATCTTTGCAGTGATGACAGTGGTCACCTACCTCTTCAGGCCGGCTGATCTCAATGCCCTCCGGTCCCGTGATGCCCAGGTCTAGTGCCTCCTTTGCTCCCTAGGGAATTAAGTCAGGAGTAAAGACTGGCCAAGCACATGGCTAGGTGCCCAGTGGGGATGAGCACCCCCATTCCCGGTGCTTACCTCAGCCACCAGCTCGCCATTCTCAGCATGGACACGGGCAATGGCCCCAATGTCGCGGCAAGCCCGGAAGACCTGGTAGAGCTCGCTGTCCCGCAGCATGTACAGGTCCTTGTAGGTCATGAACATCTGGAAGGAGTTCACCCCCTTCTCTCTCACCAGCGTTTCCATTTCTGCCTTCACCTGTGCCAGGACAGGAAGGGCAGCGTGGTGAGGGGGAGAATACAGTAGCAGCCCTGGGGTGCATGCTCCTATCTCCTCATTCCACCATGGGGCTGGGACTCAAACTTTGTCCTTGGGGACACAAGATACAGGATTTGTAACAGCACCCCAGGGTGATCTGGGGAGTGACAGATGCTGGGGGGATTTTGCTTGCCATGTCATGCTGTGATCTGGTCTGTCTGGATCCCCAGTGTGCTGGCACTGAGATGCATCCAAACCATCCCCATCCATCCCCACCTCTGGCTGGGGCACAGGGTACCCAAGGGCTGGAGTCTCCCTGCAGTACAGCTGGGAGCAGCTTGGTTCAAGTAGGGCCTGATCCTGCTCCAGGACTGCAGGTGCTGAGTGTGCTGTGGAACAGAGTCAGGGCACTGAACAGGACCACCACCATGGGGGTCATGCTGGAGGATAGGGTCCCCAACCCCACGCTGGGGGTATCACACCTAGGCACCCCAACCCCCTCCATGGAGCAGTAGCATCCAGTGAGGTGCTCAGTCCTGCAGGAACCCCCTGCCCCGCTGAGCCTGGCTCAAGGCAGCTCAAAAGGCAGTCTGGGGGCTCAGCCCAGCCCTGCCCACCCCACCAAGCAGCTAATGGGATCAGTGGGGTCAGGAATTAACCCTGGTCACAGCAGCTGCTCCGGGGCACTGGCTGTGCTGGGGCTGCTGGAGCCGGGCTGTGTCA
Source organism: Ramphastos sulfuratus (assembly GCA_013399055.1). Classification (NCBI taxonomy): domain Eukaryota; kingdom Metazoa; phylum Chordata; class Aves; order Piciformes; family Ramphastidae; genus Ramphastos; species Ramphastos sulfuratus. The sequence continues at coordinate 22,428 of WBNM01037368.1, forward strand.
GGGCAATTGGACTCACCTTGGGTGCCCACCAAGTGATGCCCATGTGCAGGGCATAGTCACAGCAGACCTTGGGGTCGGCCAGGCTGCGACATTTCTCGTAGGCATCCAACAGTGAGGTCTCCTTGTCGGGCAGGACATGGCCAATGATCATCGTTGTGCCTCCAACCAGGGCTGCCTGCAGGTTGGTGGTGAGGGGACAAGATTCACTCTGCTGGTAAACACCTCTCAGAGCCCACGGGGTGGTACAAATCCTGCCTGCTATAAGTGGGCCCAGTCCCTGGGTGGTTATCTGGGGAAGCAACATTTGAGGCACGGTGTTGCTCACAGCTTGGTGGGAACCCTGGACTGGGTCCTGTTGCAGGCAGGGATCCCACTCTTCACCCTGGGGCACAGCTGCCCCCCACAGCGCCATGGCCACAGCTCCCTGGCTGCAGTAGCACACAACTGGGTGCATGAAACATGTGGAGGGCCCCATGCTGCTACCCACTGGGACACTGACCCCTGCCACAAACACCAACAGCTGGATTTGGGGTGCCAGGGGGATGCCCTGTCTGAGTCGCTTGTGAGCCTGGGTACTGAAGTTGCCCCCAGTTGCACCCCTGGCATGGGGTAGAATGGGAGGCGGGGCTCACCCAGCTCTGGCAGCATGGAGGACATAGGGAGAGCACCCCCCAAGAGCCATGGCATGCGTGGGTGGCAGGGCGGGTGCTTTGCACCCGGCAGTGTCCCTGGCTCACCCAGCCTGGCTAATCCCCAAAGCTCCTTTACCAGTTGGCCCTCGTGGGCTGGTGCAGGCACTAGCATGGTGCTACAAAACAGCCTGCTGGGACAGGGAGCAGGCACAGCATGGGGTACCCCTGGTCACTCCATCAGCACACTGCCCTCTGGTACATCTCTGTGCCCCCTTCGCTGTGTCACAATGTGGGACTGCCTCCTAATTCCTTGCTGCAGCAGCTGTGGCAGAGCTGAGCCCCCTGCCTAGGGATGCTGGGAGCACTGGGGCCAGGCACAGCCAGCACTGATCTGGCACAATGGCTGCTCTGTGCAGAGTGCTGGAGACAGCTGGCCCCAGCACTGCCCAGGACAAGCCCACCTCAGCCTCTTGACACCCCCAGGCAGTGGCAGCTGGTGCACAGCACCACAACTCATGGCAGCACTGGAAGGGCCCCAAGCTGAGCTGGCACCATGAAGCATCCCCATGCCAGCACAGAGTGCTGTGGACCTGGAGAGGAAGGAGGATGCTCACAGCAAGGAGACGTGATGGATGAGGACACTAGGACAGGCAGTGCCAGGCCAGGCTGTCAGAGAGCCAGTGCTGCCCGCAGCGCTAGGGAGGAGCCTACCCGCACCACACAGTTCTTGCCACTGAATGCTCTTGCCTGCCCAGCATCCCCCTGCAGTACCTGTCAACATCCTGGGGACCAGAGAGTTGGGAACTGACCCACAGAGCTGGGAACCAACCCACCAGCTGGGGGTTCACGGTGCAGGTGGGCAGCACCTCCAGGAATGTGCAGGGGAAAGGGGGCACAAACAGACAGTACCTTGGTGCCATGGTAGAAGTCATCCACGCAGGTGGCATTCATGAAGGTCTGGTGGAAGTGGGTGCTGGTGTCAATGCCACCCGGGATGACGAGCTTGCCAGTAGCATCAATGACCTTGGCCCCACCAGGGATCATCAGCTCACGGCCCACTTGCTGGATGATGCCATTCTCGATGTAGACATCAGCCTCCAGCGTGCAGTCATCATTCACCACCTTCCCCCCCTTGATGAGGATCCGCATGGTGGCCGCGTTGGCGAGCATGGCGCTGTGAGGGCAGGTGTCAGCCCAGGGGTGACCAACAGGTGCCCCCGTCCCATGCAATGCCCCGGGGCCAGGAATGATTCACCCCCATCTCCCACCCCCGGGGGTCCCTAGGCTGGCACACTGCTGTTGCTGCAGCGAGTTCCTCTTATCGGCACGGGGAAGGCAGGGCTGCGGGCAGTCCCGCGGCTGCGCATCCACCATGCCCATCCCCGCCCTGGGCCATGTCAACACTGGANCGACGGACTGGGTGCTTAGTGAGAGCTGCCGCCCTGTCAAGCACCCCTTGCTCTGGTGATGTGATCCTGAACCCCATCCCACAATGGTTACCCTGTGGTCCCTGCACCCGGCTTGGCTAGGGCGTAGGGTTGCTGGACTCTCACCCCTGTATCTGTGCTTGGGCAGGCTTCCCACCTTGCCCTGGAGGCACTGTAGGGTGGCCCGGGCTGACATGCAGAGAGCATCAAGGCTGGCACTGCACACCAAAGCATGTCCCATGCCCCCACATGATGCCAGCTCTGCTAGAGCTCCCTGTGCTGCTCCAGGGCTGCCTTTGCCCCCCTCAGTAGTGAGGGGTGTCCCCAGACACGATCTATAAGTCCTTTGGTAGATGAAGGTCAAACACCATCGACCCATCTGAGCAAGGACAGCACATGCTGGTTGTGTGGGCACCCCGGGAGTATCTCTCCACCCTAGGGGCACAAGGTGCTGGGACCCTATCAGGACTACTGCCCAGTGGACCCCCTTCCAGGGACTCCAGCAGTGCTATCTCCAGACAACGGCCAGGGCACACGTGGGGAGCACAGCACCATGCTGGCACAACTATGGGCCAGAGCTGGCCCCAGCCCTCACCCAAACTCTGCCCCTGAGCCCCTGGAAGGACATGGCATATGTTGTTCCTGCCATGATGCCAGGGCAAGCACAAGGATGTGGAGATGAGTGTGCTACTGGCAAGGGCACAGTCCTTCATGGCAAGGGACCTGCCTGTTCTCCTGGCATCCCAGCACTGCTCCAAAGGGACTGTCCTGAGCACATGCCAGACATTCCCAACTGCCCAGCAAAACGCCGGCTCGGCAACAAATGGCTTCCCTGGGTGCCAGGGAAGCTTAGAGGGTCTGAGCTGGGCCTTGCCAACAGCTGAGCATTCCCAGCATGGTAAGCAGCAGCAGCTGCCCTGGGAGGGCAACCATCTATGCCCACCACAGGGTCATAACCACCATGACCACCCTTCCTGGGCTTGTTCCTTCCCCAGGGCTCCATGAATGATGTCAGTGCCAGCCCTGTCACGGGAAAGCCCAGTGTCAGCCGATGTCTTTTCCTGCTGTTCTGCTCCTATCTCAGGACTGCAGTAAACATCTGCTGGGAAGGTTTCACAGGCAACCCTCCACTATGGGGAACGCCTCTGGGAAAGGTAGCCTCTCACTCTGCCAGAAGTGTCACCACCATGGGCAACCATGCCAGCTGCCAAAAATGAATCCTAGAGGGTCCGAGTCGGGATGGCAACAACCCTACCGGCAGCAGTTCCTTGTGCAGCATGCCAGGCTTCCATGGCACACTGAGCACTGGCACCTCAGCAGAGCTGCTACTGGGGCAGCTCCTGCCTGTACCTGCCCCTACACTGCCACTCAGCTCTGCCTCAGGCACTCAGGGAAGCTGCTACCCCCAGGCAAGGGCTGTGCTGTGGGGCACTCAGACCCATGGCTGTGTTGCCATGGTGGAGGGACGTGGCACATCGCACCCCAAGATGAAAGCAGATTGCTGTGATGGACAGATCTGGAGCGCAGCAGCACAGGGGAGGCAGCCTTTGTCATTTCCCCACGGTGCTGCAGCATGCACACGACATGGGTGGGCTGGAGGGAGAGAGCACTCACTGTGCCCTGTGCATGGCAGAGTATGGTGGGCATCACTGGGATGCACAGGGGGTGAGGTGCTGGCCATGGAGACAGAGAATCACTTGGGAACACAGGCAAGTCCTGTGTGGGCTGGACATACTGTACAGATAAGGGCTGGCAGCCCAACACGCTGCCTAAGGCCTTGGCCACCATGGAGCCACCCACGCACCTGCCACCCTTCTCCCCCAACCCCACTGGAACAGGCCCCTTTCCTGCCCCCTCCTCAGGGACTTGCCTGGCCACTTACTGCCCCTGGCCCCAGGAGAGATCTGCCACTCCCTACCAGTCACCATGCCAGCTGACATGCCAGTCCCAATGCCTCGCAGAGCAGTCCCCCCACAGCTCAAATGCTGTATCCCCAGGGCCTCTGCCTCTCTGTCCCACATCTTATGCTGCAGTAGCATTGTGGCACAGCCTTGTCCTGAGAACACCTCAGGAGCTCTTGCCTGTGCCATGGTAAGCTGATGAGGTCTGGTGGCACAGCTGGCAGCAGTAGCAGAGGCTGCTCACTGAGGCTGTAGCAGGAGGTTTCTGTGAGACAACAGGTTCCTCAGGCAGAGCAGAAAAGCAGTGTCAGTGCTGGAGGGAGGGGAGCTGTGAGCATCCTTGAGGACCCCTTGACCGACCTCATTACTACAGCTAACACCCATGTCACGGGCCCTGGGCTTGGCAGTCCTTGGGCACTGCCATCAGCACGGTTGAGCTGTGGTGATGCTTCACAACATACAAAGGAGTGTGGCCACCTAGGAGGGCTTGTGGCCCACCCATTGCTGTTGGCTGCTCCGCTGGACCTGAGCTGTGGTGGCTGAGGGGGGCGGGGGCACAGGGACAGCTGTTATCCTGCTAAGACAAAGGGACTCTGCCCTGGCGGGGGCTGCTGAGAGGGCACCTGTTGGGGCCTTTGTGCTGGGACACTGGGGGCTGTGGTACAGCCACACACAGAGCTGCATTGTGTGGCAAGGGAAGGCCAGGGGCTGCTCCCATGACTGGCCTGCCACAGTCACCCCAGTGTCCCCTGCTTTTGTCTGCACTGGTGAGATCCCTGGCAGCGACCCTGCCTGTCACCCATCCTCCTGGCTGGGCCCTGGCTGGGCCCCTCCTTTGTTAGCACGAGCACTGGTGATGATACCAAACCATAATCACTGCCTGTCCCTGGCTGGCAGCAGTGGCAGATGGACAGGCATCAGCCTCCACTACACGTCTCTTGTGGGGGGTCACAACCGCCACATCACCCCCAGTCTTGCCCCTTCCCCAGCTCTGCTTCAGACACAGCCAGGGTGGATACCAGAGTCCCCTCCAATGATGCATGTGGGGTCTGGGCTGCCCTGATGCCAGGGCCCCACTGACCAACCCCCTGCCACCGTGAGTTTCAGTGTCAGGGTGACTGAGCCACAGCACCGGAAGGGACAGGGAAACTCATGTGGTGTCTGGGAGACTGTGATACATGGGTGATGGACTAAGGATGCTCCAGCAGGGATGCTGCGGGTGTGTGAGCAGCCGGGCACGGTCCCCTCAGGCACCTTGCTGCGGCACGTGCCACGGTATGGCACGGCCACACCCGAGTGCACACAGGCGCAGTGCCACAGCCGGGAGGTGACAGTGCCCGGTGGGACCCTCCCGGTCCTGTGATGGGGTCACTGTCACACCCAGGGTGTGCCGGCAGGGCACGTCGCGGCCGCCACTGCGGCAGGCCGGCAGCACGGTGGACACCGAATCCGGGGGTGCTGCCAGTCCTCGGGGAGGGGGTTTGATATAAGGCTGCGGGAGGTAGCCCAGAGCTGGGGGTGAGTGATCCCAGGAGAGAGAGAGGGGAGTGCACGCCCTAGGTTCGGGATTGCGGGACCCCGAGGCAAGGTGCGAGGGCATCAGGGGGAGGCGCGGCCCGAGGCAAGGGGCGGCCGCAGAGATGCTGCGGCGGGGCCCCATTGCCCAGATCCCGGTGGGGGGGATGCGGCTGTGTCCCGGCCCCGCGGTCCCCGGGGCGGCCCCGCAGACAAAGCCCCGGTGCCGCCCAGCACAAAGGATGCTCGGAGCCGGGGCGGGGCCGCTCGGGAACCCCCGCGGAACAATGGCCCTGGCCTGGCGGGACCCTCACCCGCCCCCGCCCCCTTCTCCCCCCGTACCTCAGGGCCCCGCACTGCCCCAGCGCCCCGATCTACCGCGCCTCGCGCACCTGCTACTCCGCACCCGATCGCGACACGGCACAGACGAAAGACAGCCGGGCCCATTCGGGCGGGGTTGCTTCGTGGGCACACTCCACCGAGGCGAACCCCTCGTGCTGTCGCGACACCATCGCCCCGTCGCGACAGGTGGGCTCCCCGTACATGGGCGGGGGCCACACGCAACGTTTCTGAATCGCCACACCCTGCCTGACGCCCTGTGCAGTGGTGACGGGGTACTCCCCCTCTCCGCCTGTCGCGACACCCCCGCCCATCGCGATATAGGCACCTGCCGCGATTGTCGTACCCGTCGCGATACCTCCGCGAGAAGTCCCGCCGGCATGAACAGAATGGAATGGAATGGAATGGAACGGAACGGAACACAACGGAACGGAACGGAACAGCTCAGCTCGGAACAGCTCAGCTCAGCTCAGCCCGTCCCCACCGGTACCTCCCGCTCCCGCCGGTCCGATGCCGCTCCAGCCGCTCCCGCTGCGCTCCTCGGCCGCGATCGCCTCTCACCCAAACCTGCGCGGCGGGGGCCGGACCTCCGTGCCGCCCCGGCCAATTGCCGCCCGCCTTTGTCCGCCGAAGGGCGGGGCCGAGCGCCCCCAGCAGAGTTGGCTGCGTGCCCCTGACTGACAGGCGGAGGGGGCGGTGCAGGGCACAGGATCCCGCCCAGCGGTGCCACCTGCCCGCGCGGCTACCATGGTGACGGGAGTCGGCACAAAGGGGCGCGGAGCGGACCCCCGTTAACCCGGCCCTTGAGGCCCCCGAGCCCTCCCCTTGGGACTCCCACGAGACCAAATGGCCTCCCCGCAGTACCTCCCCATGGCACTCGGTGCCCTCTCCACGGTACCCAGCGGCCCCCCGCTATAGCACCCAGTGGTCACTTCACATGGTACCTAATGATTCCTCCATGGCACCCGGTGGCCCCTCTATGGCACTCAATGCCCCTCCTGCCCCACTCCGTGGGACTCTATGCACCTTCATGGCAACCAATAGTCCTCAGTATGGCACCCAATGGCCTTTCCATGGCAGCCCCCAAGAATCTCCCCTGAATCACAGTGCTCCCCCATAGCCACCTGTGACACCTCCACAAGCCCTCTCTCCCAGTAAACCCCAACACATCCCAGTAACATCCAGCAGTGCCCAGCACACCCTACTGTGCCAGGAATGCCAGTGTCAGGAATGCCCCAGTGCAGCCCATTAGTCCGCGGTACAATCCAGTAGTGCCCAGTGCACCCTAACGGTTCCCAGTAGTGTGCACTAAAGCCCATCAGCACCTAGCAACATCCAGCTGTGCCCAGCAGTGCCCCAGTACAGTCCAGTAATATCTAGCAGTAATCAGCAGCACCCACTACTACCCCAGTACAGCCTGATAACACCCAGTAACCCCCTGCACAACCTGGTAGATCCCATCAGCCTCAGTACAGCCCAGTATCTCCCAGTCCATCCAGACAGTTACCAGCACAGCCCACCTCAGCAGCCACAGACTTCCAGACTGTGAGGAGAGACGCAGAAGGACATGTCTCTGCCCAACCATGCAGGACTTTGCCTTTGGCCTTTGAAGGTCCCTTCTGGCCCTCTCCTCCAGCCCAGGTCCATCCCCCTAGTAGCAGCTCTGCCCTTGAATGCAGTGTCACTGAGTCATGCCAGACTCACAAGTTTGTGTGGAAAGGGACCTTTGAAACCCATCTAGGCCAAGCCCTCTGCATCAGCAGAGACATCTTCAACTAGAGCAGATTGCTTGAGCCCTGTCTAACCTCACCTGGAGTGTTGCAAGGGATGGGGCATCTACCACCTCTCTGTGCAACCTGGGCTAGTGTCTCACCACCCTTGGCATGAAAAATTTCTTCCATAACTCCCATCTAAACCCACCCTCTCACAGTTTAAAACCACTGCCCCTTGTCCTGCAGGTTGTCCATTGCCATTAGGTGTCCCTGGAGCCTTCTCTTCTCCAGGCTGAAGAACACCATCTCTCCCAGCCCGTCTTCACAGCACAGGGATTCCAACCTTTGTATCATTGTTTTGGCCTCATCTGGACTTGCTCCCTACACTTGGACCCTACTGTTGGCTACAACTCCGCCACTGTCAGGATCCCACCAGCTGCTGCAACCCTATCATCATCTGGATACCACCACTCCTGCTGGTATTCCACCTCCAGTTGGGATCCCATCATCACTGGGACCCTACCAACTGCTGCAACTTCACTGGGACCTCATAATTTTCTGAGAACATACTGTTCACCATGTCCTGAACACCATCTGGACCCCACCACCTGCTGGGTCCCTACCACTCACAACAGGGCAACATCACCCACCAAGAATCCACCATCGCTTGGAAACCATCACTTGTGCTGAGATCCCACCATCCACTGTTAACCTTCACCGTTGAGATGCCACCAACTGCTGGAACCCCACTGGGATCCCGTCAATTGCTGGGATCCTAACACCTGCACTGGGACCCACCACCCATGCTAGGATTCCACCATCCATTTGGAACTCATCAACTTCTGGAACCCTTCCGTGACTCCATTGTCTGCTTGGATCCCATTTTTCATCAGGATCACACCACTGCCTGGGCCCCAGACCCCATCATCCATGCTGAGATCTTACAACCCATTGACACTCCATCAACTGCTGAAACCTCAACTTCTGAAACCCCAGCAGACCATTGTCTGTTGATACTCAAATGCCCACTGGAACTCCACCACCACCTGAACCCCAACACCTGTTGGGACCCCACGAACTGCTGAAACTTCATTGGGATCCTATCACCTGCCTAGCAGCTGAGTGCTCACCCCAACCCCAGAGTCACTTGGACCCCAGCACTCACTGGGACCCCATTGCTCACTAGGATCCCACGATCATGTGGACCCCAGCACCCATTGTGGGATCCCACCACCATGATCCCAACTGCTGGAGCCCTGACGCTGCCTGAACGCCATCAACTGGGACCTCATTGTCACCTGAACTGGCCCTACCATTGGGATCTCACTGCCCACTTGGACCTTCATTATTGCTGGGGATCCACCAGCTGCTGGAACCACACTGAAATGCCATTGCCTGCTGATGCCTAAGTGCCCACTGGGACCCCACCATTCATGCAGGAACTCCACCACCCATTGGGACTCCATCAGCTGTTGGAATCCCACTGTCTGCTGGAACTCCATCACCCATTGACCACCGGGATCCCACTGTTCTTTGGACTTCACCACCCACTGCAACCCCACCGACTGCTGGAACCTCACCATCTGCCAGAACCATACCATAGCCTGGACTCCACCACCCATTGGGACCCCACCAACTGCTGGAACCGCAATGCTTGCCAGAATCTTATCATTGCCTGGAAGTCACCACTCACTGATACCCCAGCAACTGCTGGAAACCAACCATCACCTGGACTCCCATTGCACACTGGGACCCCCTTGCCCACCTCCCCTGCCCTGCTGGTTGGACCTGGAACACCCAGAAGACACAGAGCACAGGACCGCAGGTGAGGCTTTTTTTTTTGAAGGGGAAAATGTGGTTAGGCACCGCCGGCACTGCCGGGAATGTGGCGGTGGGGCAAGGGCTGGACCAAATCAGAGGGGAGGAGGAAGAGGAAGGAACGAGGGAAGGAAGGAAAGGGGGGACCGAACTCTACGCGTTGATTCCTCGGGGTGATGAGTACATGGTTTTTCCCCACGGATAGTTAAGCGTCAGCTACTTCAATGCCTAGGCTAAAACACGTGAACGCGCTCGTTTAGGTTTCAAGTACAAAGTTAAAATGCCTCTTTTTTGTGTTTTTTTTTTTTTTTTTCTGCACAAAAACAGTACATTGATTCAAGTGTTCTCCAGCACAAGTACATTAGAAAGGAGCTCGTCTGTAATTATATTCTTCCGGGCACCAAAAAAGGAAGAAAAAAGAAGGAAGNAATAATAATATAGAAGAGTAAAATAATAGTGCTCTTTGAAACTCCACTACGAGAAAACAAAACAAACAGTCATTGTCCAGACAGCAGACTTAATTTAACAATATATATTCTTAATAAAAGGTTTTAGCACCGTGTTTGTCACCCACTCCCTCAGCGGATCTTAAGGAATTTAGGCTTTTGTTGTTGTTGTTGTTNGGATGGGATGGAAGCGGGACGGACAGACTTCCTACGTTGGCTGCACGCATTGACCTTTAATTAGTTGAGCACAGCAATGTCACGAGCAATACTTACACAGATACACCAGTGCCAGCGAGCCCGCGGCACGACCGTACGGTGAGATGCACAGTACTCAGCGGCAATAAATAGAGAAGCGACCCCAAAAAAGAAACATAAAACCGACAGGAAACAAAACAAAATGAAAGGAACTTAAAAAAAAAAAAANCTTTGTTGTTGTTGTCTCTTTTCACTGGTTCGTCTGGGGCTGTGCAACAACATTTTGCTGTTTTGTTTTAAAAAAAGATGTGAGTCGGGTACGTTAAAAACTGAACATCTTTCCCCTGGCTGACCCCGTGGGCCCCAGCACCGCCGGAGCTGCCGTGGAGCAGCCAACATGCCCCCAGCACCACCGAGCTGAGCTCGGTGGATACCTCAGCGCCTTTCTAGTTGTGCCATGATGGGAACGTGCTTCCCAGCGGCGGCACTGGTTCCAGCTCTGGCACCAGTCTGGATGTCCCAGTCATGGGTGCCCAGAGCAGGTGCCAGAGCAGCCTAGAACATAGTGGCTCCAGCACTGCTCTGGCACCAGCTCTGGCTCCAGCAGCCTAACCATGGGCAAACAGAGCAGGTGCTGGAGCTGCCTGGGATGTACCAACACTGCACCAGGCTGGCACCCATCACTGCAGAGCTGGCTGTGACCTGGCCCATGAATGGCACCATGAGGCCAAGAGGGTCTCAGGGAAGCACTGCAGGGCTGTGCAAGGCTGGTGTAGCGTGGTGGAGTCCAACAGGACCCCCAAACCCTACTGCAGAGTTGTGCCAGACTCCCCACTGGCCACTGCAGAACCATGCAGGATCTGCAACTGGTGCTGTAGGGCCATAGTAGGCTCAGTTATGGTGCTGCACAACTGTGCAGGATGTGCACCTGGCACTGCAGGGCCACATGAGACTTGCATGTGATACTGCAGGACCATGCAGGACCTGTGAGCAGTACTGCAGGGCCATGCAATACTTGCATGTGATGCTGCAGAAACATGTAGGATGTGATGCTGTAGAGCTGTGCAGGACACACAGCTGGCGCTGCAGAGCCATGCAGGAGCTGTGGCCAGTGCTGCAGGGCTGTGCAAGACTTGCATGCAATGCTGCAGGGCTATGCAGCACTCACACTCAGTGCTGTGGAATACGCAGGACCTGCACCCAGCACTGCAGGACCATGAAAGAATCTCATGTGATGCTGCAAAGCCATGCAGAACTTGCACCCAGAACTGCAGGCCATGTAGCACTCACATCCAGCACTGCAGGGCCATGCAGCACTGGCACCTGGCACTGCTGCAGCAGGCAGGATCTGCCCATGGTGCAGCACTCCTATGCCCCACTCACCCCAGTGCTGCAGGGCAGCACAGGATGTGGCCCGGGCACTGACCCAGAGCCCTCGGCCACAGCTCAGCACTTGGGGCCAGTGTGGGGGGAAAAGCCACGTCCCACCTCGCCTCCTTTACCACCTGGCAAAGCACGGCCCTGCGGTGCCCCCCACTGAATCTGCCCTCAGCTCCCTGCACCATCCACACCAATGGGAGGGGCTTCTGAACTGCCCCCCATGTAGCACCAGGCACAATGAGGTGGGGGGGTTCCCTGGGGCCCCCCTAGCCTGCCCCTGTTGCCATCGGTCCCAGCACCTCTCAGCACCCCAGGGACCGCCGGTGCAGCTCGCTGCCAAATTAGCCAGCACCCCGCACCGAGTGGCCGGCGGTCCCCCCAGCACCGTTCACAGTTAGAGAAGAGATGGCAACAGGCTGAAGACCCTCTGTAAGCCTCCCCCAGTGCTGTAGCACCAGTCCTTATCTCCCCCCAAAGCCCCTTGAGCTTCAGCATTGGGCACAGGATCCGGCCATCCCAGTGTGCACCAAGGCTGCAGGGCCATTCCCCCTGCACTTAGCCGGACCCACCGACCTCCTGCAGCACCCACAGCTGCCAAGACAAGTAGCACCATCCACAGCAATACCACCACCTGCTTTTGTCCTGACCACACTTTTGTCTGCACTATGGCTCCCCTTGGCACCACCAACACTGCCACAGCTCCCGGCCCCCTGCGACCGGAGCTGCCTGCCCTCGACACCAGCACCACAGCATCCCCACGGCCACCAAGCACCTTGTGGGCACAAAACATCCCACAAAAGGAGAACAGGGCACAAGTTGCTTGAAATTCACACTCGGTCAGAAGAGCTATGCCCAACACCGTAGGCAGCACCAAGGTCCCATTATGGATCACAGGGGCACTCTCCTCCTGCCAACCAGCCTGCCTCCACAGATGTAGCACCAGGATCCAGGCATCCGCAGCCATCCCCATCCTGTGCTGAAAGCATCCCAGCTACGCTCCCAGAACCACTCTGTCCTGCCTCCCGCATCCCTGACAGTGCAGCACCGGTTCGGCAAGAGCCCAGTTCACAGCACCTGTGCCCCATCCCAGCAGGCATCAACAGGCAAGGGTGCAGGCAGGAGCATCCCTGCTGCCTCTGCCACCGGGTTGGGGCAAGGGAACAACCAGCACCAGCCTGGCCGGGGACACCACGTACACAGAAGAGCACCAGTACGTTTGTGCGCGGGGCAGGCGGGGTGGGCAGCGCAGGCAGGGCAGGGCCACCGTTGCTGCCACCACCGCCACGGGAGGCGATTCCTTTTAGAACAGAAAAAGGTTATTGCATGACTCGGGATGGAGACGCTTCCCGCCTGGCCACTGCCCTGGCCCGCGCCGCTCGCTCGGAAAGGCCCGGCATGTAAGGCAACATGGAAGCTGATGTCTCGACTCACCCCGCTGTTTAAAAGCACCATTATGAAGTCAGGTTGTACAGTAGTAACAGTACCTTTTATATATATATATATCTATATCTCATATCTATCATATATATATAAACTGTAAACAAGAGGTAACAGCGGCTTCTAGAATTTGCTTTCTTCAAGGTTTCCTGTGTGGTAGGCACCCAAAAATACTGTAGAAAAGGTGTGTGGTGTGGTGTGTGTTCTCGGCTTCCCTGCCAGTTGGGTTGGCTCCATATCACCAGTGAACGGTGCTGGTGGAATTGAAAAAGAGTGAGGCTCAGTCGCTGGGCGTTGCTGTGGAGCCGGCCGAGCGCCTTTCCCTGCCACTTCGCGGCTCCCCGCAAGCTCACTGGGGCCGCAAGCTCGGCGCGGAACGGAGCCGGGGCGGGGTGGGGGGGTGTGGGTGTTTCTCCCTTCGCCTCCTCCCGCCGCCTCTCCCAGGGCTGGGCTTTTCCAGCTGCCGGTTCCCCTCCTCTGAGAGCAGAGCTTGGGCAATCGTCTCAGCCCACTGCTCTGAGAAGCAAGAAACCAAACCAACAGAAAAACCCAGCCAGGAAAAAAGAAAAAAAAAACCAAACAAACAAAAACAAAAACAAAAAAAACCACAACAAAAAACAAACTAAAACAAAAAAGAGTGGAAAATTAAAAGGCTGACAACACCCTCCCCACTCCCCTCCCACCCCCAAACTGGTTTTGGTTTTGTTTGAGCTTTTTTTTTTCTTTCTCATTTCGGTTGTTTGTTGGTTTGTTTTTTGTTTTTTTGGTGGTTTTTTTTTTCTTTTATCTTGGTTGGTTTTGTTTTTTGTGTTTTTTTTTTTTTTTCTGTTTGATATTTTTTTTTCTCAATAGGCTAAAAGCTGAACATTGGAAATTCAGGAGAGGACACCGAACCCTTTTGCCTGGGGAGACGTTGTGTGCTGGGTTCCCACTGGGCTGTGAAATCCCGTCTCTCTTCTGGGTGCTGACTCTTCTCTCATTCCGTGTTGTCACTTCTCTTGGCGTGGATGGTTTTATTTCCAACTTGCTCTGCGCGTCACCAGTTCTCCTGCCTGTCTCTCTCTTAAACGCAGGCAAAGTATTCCTTCAGGGGAGCGAAGAGGTGACGGATCACCGGCACACTCCAGGATCTGCCGAGCAGTCTCTGCCGGGCCAGGCGGCTCATGTTGGACACGTCCGTGTAATGCACCGGGAAACCAAAGACCCTGCAGGGACATGGGGAGAGCAGGGTCACGGTGGAGTGCTGGCTCCGCCACAGCACATGTGTGGCAAGCCACAGGCCAGCTCCGGTACCTCTCCATCTCTGTACACCACAGGATGTCCTCCTTCTCGTTCATGAAGACGGGGAAATGCTGGTCCTTGCCCTGCTTGATGGAGTTGGAGCGAGTGGTGATGGTTCGCACTTTGCTGAACTGCAAGAGGCACAGGGCTCGTCATGATGGGGGGGCTGTGATGGAGCCTCCCACCCCGGGCACAATGGCCAGGCTGGCAGGGTGCTCACAGACATGGTGACACACATTTCCAGGTTGTCAGTGCCACCGTCATGTTCCTTCTCCACAGGACCTCCCCACTGCAGCCCAAGAGGCATAGGATCACCATGAACAACTAAGAACTCAGTGAATGACCCCACAGTGGGACCACACCACCCGCCTTGGCCACATCCTGTGTGCTTGCACTGACCTTTGCTATCCTGCCATGCTCCAGGCACTCCTGCAGCTCCAGCTTATCGTTGACTGTGGATGCAAGTGGCCTGGGAGAGAAATGAGGTGGACACAAAGTGGGCATGAGATGGCAGTGTCACATCCCCATGATGGCACCCCCATAGGCACTGGGTAGCTCTCCCGTTGTGAGTGCAACTGGGTAGCCAGGGCTGTCTGGGAGGACTGTAGCCACTGGTCCCCATAGGAGCCTGTCTGTGGCCAACAGCCATGGGTGACTGCCTCAAAGAGACATGGAGGGTGGCTCCATGCCACCCCCAACAGCACAAGGCAGCAAGGACAGGACCAGTCTCCTTTATGGGGGCCACCACTTTGGGTTTTTGAGGTGTGCTGTCACACAAAGTGCCATTTGTGAGCCCACCACCATTTTGCCCAGTACCAACTATGGACAGGGGACCCTCAGAGCCATGCGTGCCTGGGCTCGAGGAGGATGCAGAGGTCTGTCCCTTTCTGCAGCCCCTAGGACCACTCTTGCACTCGGTACCGGAGGCAACTGCCATGGGCACAGGACTGACACAGCTTTGGGATGCTCTCACTGACCTGTTCATCCCAGGAAGGTTCCCCCAGAAGTACCGTGCCCTGTGTGCTGCAGACACTTCTTTGGCATCAATCATGACAGGGTTGGACTGTGAGAAGGAAGAAGAGATGCCAGTGGAGCTCAGCAGCCCCCACTCTGAGTGCCAAGGGCCAGATCTGGAGGGCGGCAACCCCCCCAGCACTCACCTCCAGGAAGCGGGAGATGTCCCTCTTGTCGCTCACCCCCATGGCCACCACGTTCTCGAAGAGCCAGAAGAAGGGCCGGTCGTCACCCTCCTTGGGCCGGGCTTCATGGAGCAGGCGATAAAACTCGAAGAAGAGGCGCCCGGTGCCCTCTGGGCAGGAGAGAATGAGAGCAGCTGGGATCAGTGCTGGGGGGGCCGGTGGTGGGGGACAGCCCCAGCCTAGCCTGCAGACACCTACCGTAGAGGCCCTTCCTGGCTGGGTTGACGATGGAGAGGTCATTGCAAGGGCTGCCCCCGATCACCAGATCAAAGGGGCCCCACTCTTGTATCTGTAAAAGGGAGAGATCCCAGTGAGCTGGCTTTTGGCACTGGTGCTGGATGCTGCCAACAGCTCAAGAGGACACTGTGCCAGTCAAGGGTGAACACCCAGATGCACGGGGCATCGGGGTGGTGGATGGAGGCTGAACTCACTGGTGGGACAGAATCATAGAATTGTTTTGGTTCTACAAAAGGCCTTAGAGTCCAACTGTTAACCCAGCACGACCAGGTCACCCCTACCTGTCCCTCAGCACCGCATCTACATGTCTTTTAAACCCACCCCAGGTACAGTGACACCACTCCTGCCCTGGACAGCCTGTTCCAGGCCTTGACAACCCTTTCCATGAAGAAATTGTTTCTCTTGTCCAATCTAAACCTCCCTAGCAAAACTTGAGGCTGTTTCCTCTTGTCCTATCACTTAGTTCTGAGGGAGAAGGGACTGATCCTCATCTCACCCCAACCTCCTCTCAGGAAGTTGTAGAGAATGAGAAGGTCTCCCCTGAGCCTCCTTTTCTCCAGGCTAAACAACCCCAGTTCCCTTGGCCACTCCTCATGAAATTTGTGCTCTAGACCCTTCGCCAGCTTTGCTGCCTTTCTCTAGACAGGCTCCATCCCTTCAATGTCCTTCGTAAAGTGAGGCACCCAAATCTGAACCCAGTATTAAAGGTGTTCCTTCAGCAGCACAGAGTACAGGGGGACAATCTCTGCCCTAGTCTTGCTGGCTACACTATTGCCAGCCAGGATGCTACTGACCTTCTGGGCAGATGCTGGCTCATACTCAGCTGCCATCTATCAACAACCTGAGGTTCTTTTCTACCAGGCAGCTTTCCAGCCACTCCTCCCCAAGCCTGGAGTGTTTATGGGGTTGTTGTGACCCAAGTGCAAGATCTGTCACTAGGCCTCATTGATGGCCTGGTGAAGCCCAGCATGTGGGGAGATGCAGGACAAGAGACCAGACCTGTGGTAGTGACACTGAGACACTCTGAAGGGACTGGCTGGTAGCAGGGATGGGGGAGCTGCAGTGGGGTTGGCTGTCAGGATAACGTACGTGTTTCTGGGTGACATTTCGGACATCCCCGACGTACATGATCTTGCCCTGGTGCCTCACCATGCCCACAGTGATGGAGTCTTCACACACCTCAGATGCGATGTAGCGGTCCACCTGGATGCCCAGGTCCTTCAGCACCAGTAAGCCTGTGGAGAATGAGACTGGGGTGGGCGACGACCCCCGACCCCCTATCCTGACCCCCTCATTGGTCCTAAATGCCCCAAGAAGGGTGTCTAGGGACCTCCACCCACCTGTGGCGATGCCATCAAAGAGTGAGAGCACTCGGATGGGCTTCCTCTTCTCAGCTGGCACTGGTGGGTACACCTTCGGTGGGTCCTGAAAGGCAGGGGTGGGGGTCAGGAGGGTCCCGTGGAGCAGCAGAGAGCCATCAGGGAGGGATGGATAATGGGGGACAGCAGGGCTGGGACCAAGAAGGGAGAGGTCCTTCCACAGGGTCACTCACAAACTCCTGGTCGTGGTTGTTGGCGAAGAACATCTGGAGGCGTGAGGGCCAGTCCTCCCGCCGTCGCAGCAGGCCATAGACCCCCTTATGGCCACACATGTAGCAGTTCCAAGGGTCCTCCTTGATGGCTGCTTGGGCTGCCCCCGGGCCCACCAGCAGGTCCACACACTCCACGCAAAAGCACCTGGGAGATTCAGGGGCTGGCATCAGCAGCAGGGTGGGGACAGTGACCCTGGCACGGCCATGCTGTCTCAGTTGGGAGTAAGGGCAGGCTGCAGTTGTGACACTTGAAGAAGGTATGGGGGCAACATCGGGACCGGCAGCTCCATGCTGGCACCTGCCTCACGCCCAAAGCTCAGCCAGCACTATGCAAAGTCCACAACTAGGACCCTGCAGCCTCACCAAAATCTCCCAAGCCCCACGCTGGGACTGGCTTTGCCAAAACCTCTCCAAATCTATCCTGGGACCGCAGCATTACCAAAGATTCCCAGTCTTACTCCAGGGTCATGGTACTACCAAAACCTTCCCAGGTCCATGCCAGGATTGTAGCATCACCTCCCGCACCCAACCCCACATCACACTGTAGGGCTACCAAAACCTTCTCAGCACTAAATCAGGACTATGGAATCACCAAACTTTTCAGCCTCATGCTGTGACTGCAGCATCACTGAAACCTCTCCCAGCTTCATGCCAGGCAGGAGTGGGCATGACCAAAATGCCACACTAGGACTGCAGCACCATCAAAACCTCACTGTCCCATACTGAGACTGTGGCATCACCAAAATGGCAAAGCCCCACACCAGGACTGGCATCATCAAAATCCCATGGTAGGACCATGGCACCCTTAAAACCTCCCCATCCCCATGCCAGGACGGCAGTGTCTCCAAAATCTCCCACCTCCACACCAGGACATTACCAACACCTCCCAGCCCCTCACCAGGACTGTGGCATTGTCAAAACCTCTCAGCCTCATTCCAAGACTGTGGCATCACCAAAAACTCCCCAACCCCATATCGAGACTGTGGCACCACCAAAATGTCCCAGCTCTAAACCAGGACTGGCACCACTGAAATCTGCCCAGCTCCATACCAGCACTGTGGCATCACCCAAACCTCCTCAGCCTCATGCCAGGATAAAGGGGATCACAAAACCTCTCCAGCCCCACAACAGGACCATGGCTTCCTCAAAACATCACCAGTCCCAGGCTAGGACCTGGACATTATCAAAATCTCCCCAATCCCATTCCAGAACCATGACATCACCACAACCTCCTAATCCCACACATCAGGACTGTGGCACCCCAAACACATCCCCAGCCCCACACCAGGCCAGTGGCCCCGGACCTGCAGCAGTTGTTGTTGCCACACATGAGCACCTCGCGGCCACCACAGCAGATGGTGCAGTAGGACTGGTAGCCATCATCATCATACTGGTACGCGCACTCCAAGAAGCAGTTCTGGGAGAAAGCCATGGTGTGAGTGTGGCACAGCCTGAGTCCTGTGCCAGGGCCACAGGGACACCTCCAAGAAACCTCTGAGAGAGGGTCTTTGTGGGATCCCAGCCATGCCCACTCGCCTAGCACTGGGGTTGCTGGTGCCATGCCATACCTTGCAGTTTTGGCACATTCCTCCAATAAACAGAGGGTGCTCCAGGGTCACATTGAGGCTCCCACAAGAGATGCAGATGTCTGGAGGCAGGAGGGAAGATGTTACCCCCAGGCTTTGCCACCCCCTAATCCCAAGTCACACTCTGATGCTGTCCCAGCAAACACTCACTCCTGTGTCTGGTTCACAACAGTTTCAACACACGCCCCCCTCCTCCCCCCGCAAGCCCCCAACTGCTGGCACTACTGGAACCACTGCAGTGTGACCAGGGATTAGCCTGGGGATAGCGGGGCAGCACTCCCATCATCTCCCTGGCCCCAAACAGCCTCCCCAGCCGTGCCTCACTCCATGCTCATGCTGGTGACCCCTGCCATGGGCCGTGTCCCAAGGGTTCCTATCAGCATTTGGGCATCCATAGGTGCCAGGCAGGCTAAGATGGGACAAGCCTGTTGTGCTGGTTTAAGACTAACTGGAATATTTTAATAGAGAAAATTATATTATAGGCTGTGAAAGGAAAACNCCAGCCCCTTGGGCCCACTTTGCCTCTCCAAACCCCCTCTGTGCCACTCAACTCTGCAGCCAGAATTGGTGCCCAGCCAAGGAGATACTCTCTGCCCCAGCCCTGATGCTAGGTGCTGCCCCACACTCACCTTCGATGTTTCTGCATTTCTGCCGGACCTCATAAACAAGTCGCTCTGGGGAGGGACAAGACATGTCAGGGTGGGGGAGGTCCTGTCTGGTGCCAGCCCTGCCCCAGCCCACATCCTCTCCACAAGGCCCCTGTAGTAGCGCAAGGGCAGGGGACCTCTAGGAGGGAAGGTCCCAAATGGCAAAGGGAGTAGAGGAAGGGACGTGGCCTGAAGCAGCTTTCAGTCCACAGCTGCCCACAGTGAGCTGAGCCCTCTGGGCACCAGAACCAAGCCCCAGTGAGGCCATGTCTGAGGAAGGCAGGACACCTCCTGGGTGGTACCTCGGGTACGCTCATCGATGATCTCCTTGACCTTGGGCTTCTCCGTTGTGCTTTTCCTGGGTTTTTTGGCGGGTGGGGGTGGTGCATAGGCAGCTGCTTCAGGCTCCACCCACATCTCCGTGTAAACTTCTTTGTAGGGGTTTCGCTCCTCTGCAAGGGAGAGGCCCCATTAGTGAGGTTCCATCAGCAGGATCCCACCATGAGGTCCCGTTAGTGGGGGTCTCACCAATGGGGTTCTGTCAGTGGGGTCCCTGTAGTTCCACACCCAATGAAAGGACCTGCCAGCCCCATGGCACTTCCCTTGCCCAACTCACACCACTCTGGTGATGGTGAAGCCAGTAGCCAGGGGTGCCAGAGGTGAACCCACCAAGCAGGACCCTGCGCTTCCCCAGTGCTCACCTTCAGGGGGCTCCAGACCCTTGGGTCCAGAGGGCTGGAAACCACCCAGGGCCCATTCGATCATCTGCTTGTTTTGGATCTCCACCACCTTGGAGGTGTCTGTTTCGTCGTTCTCAGGGCATGCTGGGAAAATCTTCCCTGCTCTGCTGCTGGCCACCTGCCAGGGAAGCCGTGGGACCAGCCATGACACACACACCCACCCTGTCAAGATGGTGCCTATCGCCACCCCCTCATCCTGGTTGCTCCAGGTGCTGCCCGCCAAGTCCCACCTACGTGGTCACTCTGCACTGTCCCACAAGAACATCCCAGCACTGCCAAGAGCCCCTAGGGAACTCAGTAACCCCACAGAGATCCAAACCTCTCCATCAAGACCTCCCGACACCCCTAGCTGGGACAAGAGAGCCCCACTGTTCTTATTAAGTCCTCCTGACCTCCCCCAACCTTTTAGGGGACATCCTGTGCCCCCAGCTGGGTGCTTCTGGGTGCAGGAGATGACGTTGAGGGGGACAGCTCCCACACACTCTGCCTGGTGCTATCAGGATGGATCCATTTGGGCATCAATGTCCCTCCAGCCTCCTGGTGCTGAGGGGAAGGTGCCATCTCATAGCTGATGACACTCTGCAGCCAATGCCACCAAACTGGTGCAACCTAACAGCCAGTGCCACCCTGCAGCTCACCTGCAGCACCTCGTAGATGGCTTTGCGGTACATGGGCTGCTTGTTGTAGGTGGCCTGATGGAAGGCGCTGGCAAAGGAGCTGAGTGGCAGCAGCTTCTCCACACAAACCTGGGAGACAGGACACAACTGTGAGGGCACCTGTGCACAGTGGGCTGACAGGACCCCCACCTCATAAGGTGCTACTTACCACCGAGAACTTGCCGTCCCCAAACCACATCACCCAACGGGTGCCCTCAGCTGCCCGGCTCCGGCCCGTCATCCACCATGAAACAATGCGCCCAGGCCACCAGGAGAAGCCACGCAGCTTGCCCCACACCAGCTCGCCAATGCCAAAGCCCCGGCCATCCTGTGCCGTGAGGAGATGGTCAGAGGTCAGGTGGTGCCCAGAGAAGGGTGTCCATGTGCCCACTGCTCTCCCAACTTTTTTGGCCAACCCTCACCTCATATTCAGGCTCATCATCGGCTGACTTGGAGGTGTTCTTATCAACAGCATCAGCCACCACTGGCTCAGGTGTGGTGGCCACATTGGGCGAGGCAGGGTCAGTGGGTTGCTGTGAGGCGGGGGGGCTGCCCTCCTCCTCCTTTTGGGGTTCGTTCCGCTGCGTCTCCTCCACGTTCATCACGGCAATCACCTTTGCCTTCTTCTCCGCCTGTGGACAAGGCGGGGGAGGTTGGTTAGGGCATCGCTCATCCTGCACCCTAAGGTGCAGGCAAGGCGTCCTTGGCCAGCATGGCTGGGGGAGGCCACATTTGGCAGTACCACCCGGTTCCTGGCTATCCAACAGCTCCTCTGGGCATGTGTAGACCCCTTTGTGCTGCCCCCAGACACCACTCTCCCACCTTGTCCCCTTTGGGTGCTCCTGCCTCAGTTTCCCTGTGCATCAGGAGAGAACAGCTTGGAGACCACCTGCAAAGATGCCAAGGATGGCTCGGGAGGAAGGAGATGGCACATGACAGCCTCCCAGGAGCTCTGAGCCTCTCGGGCTTTGTCCCTGGCTCCCGGCCAGGCAGGCTCCCCCTGAGTCTTGCTCCCAGCCCGGCCTGGGGGCTGGCCTGGCCCCCCCTGCCCTGTTCCCAGGTCTCACTACCACACCGAGTTCCCTGTTCCTGGCCCCTTCCCCCACCGCCCAACCCCTTCCCGGGCTCCTTTCAGTCCGAGTCCCTCCTGGAGCGTCTCTGGCGTCTGCCCCAGGCTTGCAGCTCCATGCCTTGCGCACATCCCCAGCAGTCGGATCTCCTGAGCACCTTCTGCCTCTGCCCCGAGGCACCCATCCCCGCCGTCCCCAGGTGGCTCGGACCAGTCGCCCAGCCCCGCGCCCTTCCCTGCCCGGGCACCCACTGTCTCTGGACCGGGTGCGCTACTGTTCTGGCTGGGTCGAGCCAAGCCAGCCCCGGGGTGCTGCCAGGACGCTAAATTCAGCCAGGCGGGGACCAGCTGGGCTCAGGAAAGACGATCCGGGCTGTACTAAACTGAGAAGGGCCAACCCGAGTCCGGGACCCAGTCGAAACACTAAGCTCCGCCGGGCACGGACCGTCGGACTCGGCCGAGCCGGAATGTGCCGCGCTGGACCGGGCTTCAGTCGGGACACTGACCTCAGCCGACCAGCGATCAACCAGGTCTAGCCGAGCCACGCTGAGCCAAGTCGCGTCGGACTGAGCCAAGCCGGACTGAGTCGAACCGAACGCGGCCGAACCAGACCATCCCGCGGTGGCCACCTACCCATGCGGACAGGGGGCCGCGGCGGGCCGGTCCGAGTCGAGCCGAACTGAGCCGAACCGGGCCAAGGCGTGCCGAGCCGGTCCGCGGGGCAGGCCCGTCGGTCCTTTGTCTGGGATCCCGGGTCACATGGTGCCTCCCGGCCCGGCTGGTTGGCTGCGGCGGGGAGGGGCAGCGCGCCGCCGAGGGACAGCCCGGCCCGGCCCCCCCCGCGCCCGCGCCCGGCCCGGCCCGGCAACTCGGGTCACCTCGGGTGGACTCTGCCCCGGCTAGGGTCGGCCTGCCTTGGTTCGCGACTCGGTAACTCAGCTCGCCTCTGCTCGGCCCGACTCGGCACCTCGGGTCTGGTCGGCTCGCCTCGGTAGCTCAGCGCAGCTACAGTCGACTCCACTCGGCCCGGCTCGGCAACTCGGTTCGGCTCAGTTCGGCTCGGCAATTCGGCTCGTCTCCGCTCGTTCGGCTCTCACACCGTAGCCCGGTCCCGGTAGGCTAGGCTCCGGTGTCTCCCCGCCATCCGGTCCCGTTCAGTCCGGCTCGGTCTTTTGGTGCATCCCGGGCCCTCCCCCGCTGCCCAGCCCCTGACGCGGTCGGGTGGCAGCAGCGGGCTAGGAGCTCCCGGGTCTCCGAGGTACTCACCGGCCCGGCACTGCTCCGGTGCGGCCCCAGATTTCCCGCCGCGGGGCTGCTTCGCACCGCCTTTTGTCCCGGGGCCGCGGCCCCACCGGCCCCTTTGTGCTGCCGGGGCGGGGGGAGGCGGCAGCGCCCCGGGGGGCCTCGCCCCACCACTGCAGGAATCCGCCGGGGGGGCTCCGGCCCCCCCCCGCCGCGCTGGCACCGGGCGGGACCCGCCGGCCCAGTTCACCAGTTGTGAACGGATGCCTGCCCTGGGGAGGCCACTGGCCCCGCTGGACCAGTTCAGCCCACTATGGACACTGGTTTGGAAAGCAACTGGCCCAGCTCAGCCTCGGCTCCTGCTGAAGAAGGCTGTCACCACTCAGCATGTCCGGAACTGGTGGCACTGGTCTGGGACCACATCACCCAGTTCACCTCAGACTCGCATGGCTCTGATCTGGGACACTGCCCAGTACAGCCCATCAGCGCACACTGACAAGGCACTGCTCGGGGACCACGTCCCCTGGTACATGCTCCCCAGCAGCTGCATGCCGCACAGGATGCCCCCAGCAGTGGCACTGCCTGTGCCATGACACGTGCCTGGCCTCTGTCCCACCAGTGAGGCCAGGCTGGGCATCACTGGACATGGCTGCAAGGGCTGTGCCAGTGCTACAAAGACCATGACAAAGATGATGTGGCAGCACCAGCTGCCCACCATGTGCCCTCTGTTTGCCCACTGCCAGTGGCAAGCAGGGGGAAGGAATTGCAGGAGGCTGGGTGTGAAGATGCTCAGGGGGGTAGGATACCTTTCTGCAGTGCCCAGGGTGCAGAACCAAGTTGTGACACTTGATGCCAATGGGGTGCCAGCCTTGCCGTCCCGGCTTGGTGGCACGTTTTTGGGAGTCAGTTTTTTACCAGTGCTGTGCGGAGCAAGGGGCCCGGTTGCAGCCCCTAGCTGTACCCTGCCAGTACCCCGGCGGGCTCTGGTGGGTCACCTCCCCCTCCCCTGCTGAGCAGTGGCTCCTCAGCTCTGGGACCCCTTTGTGTTGCAGAGTGAAGAGACAATGGGGCAAATGGCTGTCACCCTCGGGCAGGAGGCTGGAAGGGGGGACAGTGGCGGAGCACTCCTGCCCTGCCAACCCCCACCCTGTCCAGGTGGTGGCAACTTGGCCGAACCATTCCGCCCAAGTGACCCCAAACATCTGTGCACCAATGCCAGGCAATTGGCCCCTCTGGGTCACAGTGGGTTGACAGCAGCCCATGGGCACCACCACGAGGTGTCCCTTCCGGGACTCCTCAGCAGTGCCACAGCAATAAAGTAGCTTTGGAGGTCTGGAATAAAGTGATCTGGAGACGAACCATCCCTGGTCAGATGATGGGCCAGTGTTTGGGAACATGGCCACGGGATGCACCTGGGGTGTCCTTGGGAATACACTCCAGCCAGGGTCACCCAGGGTCGCTAGGGTGCTGTGAGGAGCGTGGGGCACCCACTGCCTGGGCTCCTTAGTGGAGGGGACAACAACGATTCCAGGAATCTCCAGCTTTGTCTGGAGGGAGGAAATGTCCCATCAGACGATCATTAAAGAGAGATAAGCTGCATCTCCAGGGGATGGGACATCCAGACAATTAACCCAACCGCTGCCCTCGGGCCACAACCCACTCTGCCCAGCCCCCTTCTCGCTCCTGTTCCTCCCTCATCCTCACCCCATGCCAGGCATGGCAGCAAACACCAACCACCGATGTTTGGCAAACCTGACTGCAAGCACAGCTCAGCGTGGGGGTGCTCATCCTGGCTGGGGCCTCCCATGAGACCCACCAGCTCCTTGGCCCACCCTGTGCCTGTGGGCAGCAGCTGCACACAGACCTCTGGATGCACAGACCCTCGGTGCACCACAGTGCCAGCCCCTCAGTGGGATGTCCTTGTGCTGGTGCCAGCTACCCTGAGGGGATCCGATCCATGAAATGCTCTAGTGTGGATACCGCTGACCGAATTAGCCCTGTGCCCTATGGGGACACATCATAGCTGTGTCAGCCTTGCTCTGTGTCCTCTGGGGAGATTATGGCTGTGCCAGCTGTGCCCTGTGCTCCATCGGGATGACCTGGCCAGGTCCTGTGCCCCTTGGGGACACCCTGGCTGTGTCACCCATATCTTGTGCACCACGGGACCATCACAGCTGTTCCAGTCATGCCCTGTCACATGCCCTGGCTGAGCCAACCTCCTCCCATCCCTGCACAGTGCCAGTGTGATGGCGTTCAGCAGTGCAGGGCTATAAATAGTGCTGGGGGTGGTGGTGGCACATGAGACCTGTTGCCAGGGAGACCCACTGGCAATGAGGGATGACACTGAGAACAAGATGGGGGGGGGGCCATTGGGAACACCAGCAGGATTCCCACAGAACTCCTGCCCTATGGCACACGCACCACCANTCCTGCTGCCCTACAGCTTCCCACCACGGGTGCTTCAAGCTACAACATGGCCCACACTGGTTCCCTGGGAAACCGGCAGATCCCAGCACATCCCTCAGCACACTCTGCAGGAGAGGGAAGGGGCCCACACTAACTGCACCACTGGCAGCTGCACACACCAGGGTGCAGGCCTCCAAGGAATGGTAGCTCGAGCTACAGAGCCTACCATATCCCAACAGCACAGGATCCAGGCAGGGTGGGGGTTGGGAGGGACCTCTGAGGATCATTTAGTCCAAGCTCCTTGCTCAAGCAGGATCACTCACAGCAGATTCCCTAGGATTGCAATGACCAGGAGGGTTTGGAATTTCTTCAGAGGAGATCCACAACCTCTCTGGGCAGCTGGGTCCAGGGCTCTGGCATGCCGAGAGGGAAGAAGTTTCTCCTCTCTTCAGACAGAACCTCCTGGGTTCCAGTTTGTGCCCACCGCCCCTTGTCCTGTTGCTGGGCACCACTGAAAAGAGTCTGGGCCCATCCTCTTGCCCCCTGCCCTTCAGATATTTATGAGCATTGAGAAGATCCCCTCTCAGTCTGCTCAACAGAAGAAGAATCTCCCTCAACCACATTCTTAATACAACCCAGGAAACCACTGGCCTTGACCACGAGGGGACAGGGCTGCCTCATGGGGAACTTGTTCACCACTACTCCCAGGTCCTCTTCCACAGATCTGCTTTCCAGATCAACCCCTAACCCGTCATGCAGGGCTTTTGCCCTCCCCAGGTGCAGGACCCTACATTTGCCCTTGTTGAACTTCATGAGGCTCCTCTCTGCCCAACTCTCCACCCTGCCCAGGTCTTGGCGAACCGCAGCACCACTTGGTGGTGTGGCAGTGACTTCTCCCAGTCCGGTACCATCCCCACTACCTCCAGCAGTGTCCAGCTCCTTACCTCCCTCTTCCAGCGTGCCAGCCACTCGTCCCGTTTCCTCTTGCTGATGTAGTAGGGGTCGCCAGCCTGGAAGGTGTGCCGCTGCATGGGCCGCTGCCGCAGGCTCGACTCCCAGCCCAACCCGCCACGCAGCCGCCCGCGGGAGCCCTGCGCCAGAGGGAAAGAGAGATGAGGCTAAGTGCCACAGCTCCAGAGCTGCCACAAGCACTGGGGATGGCAGTGCGGTGGGAGCCGTGGCCTGGAATGAGAAAGAGTGGAGCTGCTCGCGGGAGACTGGAGGTAGGCACTCTGCCGGGAGAGGTGGGCACAGGGCACACTGCCCGTCTGGGTGCACACATGTGCACACATACACATTCTCTGGCCCACATCTGTATCTGGACCTCGATGTACCCAGTCCACCTGATACAGCCATGTCTGGCTGCACCACGATGGGCACCACTAGCTCTGTCCTGGGCATTTATCTGCCTCTGGCCAACGTGGTCTGCCCAGGCACCAAAGGGAGGTGTGGGGTCAACTCAGGCACATCCCATTCGATGACAGGGATGGATAGGAGGGTTCACCAGCCTAGAAGTGGTGCCATCTGGTCCTGGTGCCTGGCTGTGCATACGACTTCTACAGGGAGGGATCAGGGGGTGCCGGCTGCCTTGGGCACGGGGAGCGCAGTGCCATCTGGTGGGCTGCAGCACCGTGCTCATCTCCAGGGGGCCCCGGCCCCGAGATATACTTGCCTCCATTTTCAAGTTGTCAAAGTTGTTTTCTTCCTTCTCTTCCTTGCCTGCACATAGAACAGAGAGCAGCCATCAGCCAGGGGGGTTGGCTCAGTGCTAGAGGACAGGGCATCCGGGGAGCAAGGGGGCCACCTAGGGTTCCCCCAGCACCCCTGGGCCACAGAAGGGTACCTATTGCTGCCATGTGATGTTTGGGCCATGATTCCCAGGGAATGCCAGCTGCTGGGATATGAGCTGGCTGCTCCTGCACTCTGCCTGGGAGGTCTGGAATTGCAAATTTCCATGCACCCCAAAGTGTCAGGGTCAGAGATGAGTCAGAGCATGTGGGGGCAGCCACCCGCCCATGCCTTGCTGTAGGGGTCTCTGGAGATAGGTCCCCATGCCAGGGAGGGCAACTCTGTCCTGGGCACCAGCTTCACCTCCGCAGCTGGGCATCAGCCACCCTGGCACAGAGCTGGGCTGCAATGGGGGGCTCAGCTGGGACCACCAGCACCCTCTTCTCCAGCTGAACACATGCCATGACTTGCTGCAGGGTGTAACATCACCCAGTCACAGCTCCTTCAGATGCCTACCCAGACTTGCATGGCACCCAGACAGTCTGTTGCAAGTGGCACATGGGGACTTAACTCCCTAACAGCAGCTGGTCCCCACCCCACAAGCAGCAAGGACTCAGCAGGAGAGCGGCCAGGGAACAGCATGGAATACTGGGAAACAGGAGTTTTCTGGCTTTGTGCTGGGGGTGTGTGCCCTGGGAGTACCCAGGTAGCCTGTCTTCCTGATTCTGCACATGGACATGTGGCTCTCGGGTGGGGAAACTGAGGCACAGGAGAGGGGCCTGGCCTCTTCTGAGATCCTGGTGCCCTCTGTCACTGAGTCAAACGATCCAGGGACTGAGACTGACTAAACTAGGGACATGCAACTGGTGTCCTCCCACTACTCTGCCACCCTGCCCACCATATGGCTGGGGGCACAGAGCCTAGTGTTGGGCTGCTACCAGTGCCAGGGCTGCCACAGAAATGGGCCACAGTACCTCCAGCTCACTTCCTTGAGCATCCTGCACGGGCCTGGCACGGTGGGGGCTCGGCAAAGTCCCTGGCCTCAGCTCCTGCCCATCCCAGCCCCGTGCACTCTGCCAACCTGCTGTGACAACAGGCTGGGACATGGGGCAGCAAGAGGTGAAAAGCAAGAGTGTGAGGAGGAGGAATCAGTGCTGGAGGCAGCAGTACTGGGTGAGGGGCAAAGGATGCTTGGGAGAACCTCCAGCCAGCTGAGCGTGAGGCAGCAGGAGCAAGAAGCAGACTAAGATCACAGAATCATAGAATCATTTCAGTTGGAAGAGACCTCCAAGATCATCAAGTTGAACTGTTAAACCAGCACTGCTAGGTCACCACTAAGCCATGACCCTCAGGCATCACATCTGCATGGTTTTGAAACCCCTCCAGGGAGGGGGACTCCACCACTGCCCTGGGCAGCCTGTTCCAGGCCTTTACCACCTTTCTGAGGAAGAAATTGTTCCTCACGTCCAACTTAAACCTCCCGTGGCGCTATTTGAGGCTTTTTCCTCTTGTTCTATTACCACTTATTCCTTGTTAGAAGATACTGATCCCCACCTCACTCCAACGTGGTTTCCCTTGATCCTTCCTCTTCTTCAGACTAAACAACTCCTGTTCTCTCCACTGCTCCTCAAAAGACTTGCGTTCTAGACCCTTCACCAGCTTTGTTTGCACTTCTTTGGACACACTCCAGCCCCTCGATGGCCCAAAACTGAACTCATCATTTAAGATGCAGCCTCACCAGTGCCCACGACAGGGTCATTGCCCTAGATGTGATCTGGCAGAAGCCAAGCCTGTGGCTGGAAGGTGATGATGTCTCTTCTAACATCATCACAGACATGGCTGAAGCGCTGCAAATGGCTCCCAGGGAAGGGCAGCGAGCCGGCCGCTGAACCCAGCGCTTGCTCATCACGGGAGCTGGTGCAGGACACCCCCAGGGCTGTCTCCACCCCACTCCCACACTGGTACCCGCATCAGGCTGTGCTGCGCTGACTCGTTATGGCTCAGCTCATCTGGTCCAGCTCCATTCAGCACCACTCAGCTTGGCACTGGAGCTGCCCAGGGCATGCCCAGCCCAGTGAGCCCCCCCTGACTGTCTGTGCTGCACTGCTGGCTCTGGCTTCTCTGCTCCCTCGGCTGCCTGCTCTGTGCCTCGTGACTGCGGCAGCATCTGCATTGCTCGACTCCATCCCAGCCCTGCCTCATCTGTCTCCAGCCTTGCCTGTCCCAGTAACATCCCAGCCCTCCCTCATCTGTCTCCAGCCCTGCCTCTCCCAGCAACATGCCAGCCCAGCCTCTCCCATCTCCATCCCAGTTCAGCCTCTTCAAGCTCCATGCCAGCCTCTCCCTGCTTCATCCCAGCCTCTCCTCTCTCCATTCCCAGCCCTTCCTTGTTCATCTCCATTTTTATTCAGTGTGGCTGGCAGCAGGTCTGTGCTGAGCCAGACCAAGAAGCCTCCAAGACCCAGCACCTGATCCCCACTTCATCCTCCCCATGTTTCTGCTCTGCAGTGCCTGTGTCACTCCCCAACTGGAAATGTGTCCCAGCTGGGGGTCCAGTTTGTGCCCACAGTCTCTGGTCTTAGCACTGTGCACACTGGAAGAGCCTAGCTCTGTCCTCTTGGCATAGAGGTGGGTTCTACCTTCCCGAGCCTTCTCTGCTCTGGGACGAGCGGTCCCAGCTCCCCCAGCTTCTCACCACAGCACAGATGCTCCAGTCCTTGAGCACCTCTGTGGCCCCTTACTGACCTCTCCTGGTCTGTCCATGTCCCTCCTGTACTGGACCCAGCACTCCCAGGGCGTCCTCCTCAACCCATGGATGCCACTTCTAATGCAGTCCAGGACACCACTTGCCTTCACTGAACAAGGACCTGCTCCTGGCTCTTGGTCAACTTGGTGCCCGCCAGGAACTCCAGACCCTTCTCTGCACAGCTGCTTGCCAGCTGAGTGGTGCCCAGCACAAGCTGGGGCTGATCCTCAGCATGGTGCTGAGCCTGCCATACTCCATGCAATGCCCAGAGCAGCACTAGCACACCACAGTTGGCACTGCCTTGGCACCAGGGCAGAATGGACCATCCCATGCCCATACCTCCCACACTGCCCGTGCCACATGCAGGGCTGCCATGCAAAGCGATGTGAGCACCAGTGGGCATGCAGGTAGGGGCACATCTTTGCCACAGGGCATTGGCTGCATCGGCAGGATGAGGACTAAGCTCCCCTCTGGCTCTGGTGGGAGCAGAGCCTGGTGAGATGGGTGGCACAACAGGATGAGCATGCGAGGGCAGCCCCCAGCTCTAACCTGCTGCCCCCACCCCAAATCCCGCCTGGCACTGAAGGGCTCAGCCCTTGCTCCTCCTCCTCATCCGGCAGCACTGCCCAGCCCAGGGAGGGCATGCCAGGCAGGGCTGGGGGTTCCCTGGTGAGGCGCAGCGGGTGGGTGCTGGTGGGTGCGTGGGCAGAGCCGCAGCCCTGTAGCTGGGAGCCCTCAACGCTAAGGTCTTACTTTTCTCTGCGGCTTCCAGGAGTTTCCTCCTCCCACGTTTCTTCTGGGGGTCGGAAGGGGCCAGCTCACCCTCATCGGCCGGGGCGTCCAGGCCCTCCTTGGGGGTGCAGCGGCCGTTCTCCAGCGTCCGGCCTGTCTCGCCGTCTGCCAGGCTTTCCGTCTCGTCCTCCTCGGGGTGACCACCCTTGGGGCTTGTGCCACCTTCCTCTGCGCCCTTCCACTGGGCACCACCTCCTTCCACGTCACCGTTGGGCAGCGGCTCAGCAGGGCTGGCCTCTGGGCAGGGTTGGGGGCACTTGGGGACGGCCGCGATGTCTTTGGGGGTGTCACTGCTTTCCACCTGCCAAGGGAGAGGGAAAAGAGCTGCGATGGGCGCTGGCGGGGTCCACCAGCAGAGCCCACAGCACCATCCCAGGTTGGCCAGCCCCATTCAGTCCCTGTCCCTGTTCCCCTGCCCTGACCCCAGTTCCCCACTGCAGACAGCACAGGATGAACGGTGACAGTCTATGCCCTCAGAGGCACAGCTCCAGGATCTGGTGATGGTCTGAGGACAAATGTGCATTACTCCAAAAAAGAACAAGTTCTGCCTCCTGCACCTCAGGTTGCTGCTCACCACAGGAGCTGGCAGGCTGCCCTTGGGCAACAATGGCACTCTCAGGATCAGAAGAAGTAGTCATGGAACCCTCAGGACATGGACATGGTGTCACAGCACTACAGGAACCACCACACAATGCCACAGCACCCACAGAACCGGAATGTAGAGACTTGACATCATCTGGAATAAGGCACACTGCTGCAACACCCTCAGAATGAGGACATGCTGCTGTGACACTGTCAGGACCAGGATGCATGGACATGGGACAAAAGGATGAGGGCATGCTGCCATGGCATCCTCAGGGCATGCTAACAGGATATCCTCAGGAGGAGGACATGTTGCTGTGGCATCTTCGAGACCAGGACATGGTGACACAACACCGTTAGGACCTGGACACATAGCCATAACATTCTCAAGACTGGAGCAGAAGGCCATGGCACCATCAAAGCCCAAGACATGTTGCCACAACACCATCAGCTGTGACTCTCTCAGGACCACAATACACAGCCATGACACTCTCAGGACCAAGACACGTGATTGTGGCACCTTTAGCACTAGGACACACTGCCATGGCACTCTTAGGGCAATGAGAAATGGCTGCAACACTTGAACGACCAGGACATGGTGCCAGGACACCGTAAGTACCAAGACACGCTGTCATGAAACCTTCACGGCCAGAGTATGGTACCATGGTACCCCAGGACTGCTGCCATAGCACCCTCAGGAGCAGCTCATGTTACCATGACATCTTCAGGTCCAGGACATGCTCTATTAAGACCTTCAAGAAAAGATACAGCCATGACACCCTCAGGATGAGGACACAGAGCCATGGCATCCTCAGGACCTGAACCCTCAGGACAAGGACACAGGAATGTAACACCATGAGGACCTTGGTACACCACCATGATGCCCTTAGCACCAGCACATGGTATCCTCAAGAGCATGAAATACTGCCATGACATTTTCAAGACCAGGACACACAGAAGTGACACACTCAGGACATGGATGCAGTAAAATGGCACTCTCATGACGAGGACATACAGCCATGACACCTCCACATGAGGACACGCTGCCATGGCACCCACAAAAAAATGACACGGGGCCATGACATCCTCAGGACTAGGGGACACAGCCACGGAGACCTTTAGAACAAGACACACAGCCAGGATACACAACCATGCTGGCCTCAGGACCAGGACACTGTTATTACCACACCCTCAGCACCAGAACAGAACATCTTGAAACTCTCAGGAGCTAGACATGCTGGCATGACAGCCTTGGGAAAAGGACAGCCAGCCACAACATCCTTGGGATATGGAAAACAAAGCCATGGCACCCTCCGGACCAGGACACATGGATGCAACACCCTCATGATCAGGACACCCCATCATAGCACTAGCAGGACCAGGACAAAATGCCATGGCAACTTCAGGACCAGGACATACCACTCTGATCCTCTCATGACCATGATATGCCATGTCATCCTCAGGACCAAGACAAATGGACGTGACACCATGAGGATCAGGACGTGAAACCATGGCAACCTCAGGACCAAGAAACAAATTGTGACACTGTGGGGACATGGATACGCTGCCATGATACCTTCAGGACCTGGACATATCACAATGACACCTGTAGGACCCAGACACAATGCCATGTCACCCACAGGAGCAAGATAAACAGAGCTGACCACAAGGACCTGGATACACTGCAATGACACCTTCAGAACCAGGACATTCCACCACATGACTCTCAGGACCTGGACACAATGCCATGACACCCACAGAAGCATGCCACATAGCTGTGACACCCCCAGGACCAGGACATGGAGCCATGGCATCCATGACACACACAAGCATGGCCCATGGTGTGAGTGGGAAAGACACGTGTCACACAGGCAATGGCAACACTCACAGCCAGGCGTGCATGCGACAGGCAGTGCTGGTGTCTGTGACAGGTGTATGTGTGCAACAGGTGCGTGTGTGTGACAGGTGTGTGACAGGTGCGTGTGACAAGTGCATGTGTGCAACAGATGTGTGACAGGCGTGTGACAAATGCGTGCACGTGACAGGCATGTGACAGGTGTGTGTGACAAGTATGTATGTGACAGGTGTGTGACAGGTGTCTGTGTGACAAGTGCATGTGTAAAACAGGTGTGTGTGCGAGTGTGATAGGCAGCTCTGTGACAGGCATGTGTGTGTTTGTGTGACAGGTGTATGTGTGACAAGTGCGTGACAGGTGTGTGACAGGTGTGCGTGTGTGTGACAAGTGCATGTGTGTGACAGGTGTGTGCGAGTGATAGGCAGCTCTGTGACAGGCATGTGTGACAGGTCTGTGTGTGACAGACAGGTGTGGGACAGGTTGTGTGTGTGATGTGTGTGCGCGCATGTGACAGCCATGTGTGTGTGTGATAGGATTGCGTATGACAGGCGTGTGTGTGTGCGTGTGTGTGAGAGGCAGCACAGGAAATGTGCTGCTGGCCTTGCTGTGTGAGCGTGGGACACAGAGCAAGCCCAGCTGTGTCGGTGCTCACTGAGCATGTGCCCGCACACGACAGATGGTGCAAACATCAGCACAAAGTGTGGGGCTGGGGATGGCATAGCCAGACCCTTGCCATGCCACCAGCTATGGAGAAAGTGCATGGCACTGCATGGCACAGGCTGGCAAGAGTAGAGTCAGAGTGAGAGGAGCAGCCTGGCTCGGTGGTTTCCGTGGCCAAGGAGAGTGAAAGTGTTGCTGCGTCACTGCGACAGCTGGGCACAGCCACGGCAGGGTGGGCTCTGCCACCCCAGTGGGACACACTGCCACAGGGCTTAGTGCCTTCCCCGATGTACTCCTGGGAGGGTCACAGGAGGCTGAACATCCCAAGGACAGACACCCAGAGGTGCTGCCACTGCCTCCTGGTGCCAGGTGCTGAGGAGGTGGCGCCTGGCCCTGTTTCCTGTGCCCCACGCTCACCTTGGTGAGCTCGTGCACTCCAGATGCCCCTGCATGCCTCCATGACTTTGTGCACCCCAGAACCCTGCACTCACCTCTGCAAGTGTGTGCATCCCTCAGCCCTCTGCTACCTCTGCCAGTTTGTGCAACATTCAGCCCCACCATGTCTCTGCAAACTTGTACATCCTGTGCCACATACTCACTTCCACAAGGTTACCACCCTCATGCTCACCTCTGGGAGCTTGTGCTCCCCAGACCCACACACTTGTCTCTGTAAGCTTCTGCAACCCTGAGCCCCACATTCACCACGAGCTTGTGCATCCTGTGCCCCATACTCACAGCCACAAGCATGCCAGCCTCATGCTTGCATCCACAAGCTTGTGTATATGAGCCCTGCACTTATCTGACCACCCCTGTCCACCTGAACCCTTGACAGGGGCTTTGCCAGAACCCAGGAGTATCAAGGGCTTTGCAGAGTCCCAGGGAGGGAGGGGCCCCAGGTTTGTTCCCAGGAGAAATGGGGTGCCACAGGAAGTGGTATGGGGCTGCTGCAGTGTCCAAGTGGCACAGGGGAAACTGGCTGCAGTGCTGGGGTGGCACAGAGAGAAGCCAGCTGCAGGGACCCTCATGCCCATTCCTAGCAAACTACATGTCCCAGGATGCACTATACAGTGGCACAGTGCCAGGGAGAAAATGCTGAGCTGCCAGCCAGGCCTGGCATGAGGTAGGGTGCTTGCAGTGCCATAGGGATGCCCGCAGTGATGCCCACCCTCCCATGCCCCAGGGCCATAAGGTAGGAGATGCTGAGGCCGAGACACAAAGCAGGAGCTCTGGGGGCGATGGCAAGTGACAGAGGTGGCTCTGCTTGCCAGGGCTCCGTGGGTTCATGCCATGGGAGCCCTTTCCCTAGGCATGCCTGGCAGGCAGTGGGGAACATGTGATGCTTACCATGGTGCATCCCCTCCTTGGGCTTGCAGACCCCCTCCTCTGGCTGCCGCCGGCCTGGGTGCAGCCGCTTCCTCCCCACGCACGCTTCCTGCCTGCCTTGGCCGCTCCGGCTTGCTGGCAGTCACTTCCTCCACTCCCTTGCTCGTTCGCTGGCCCCAGTGTGCAAGATGCCGTGCTGAAGGGCCACAAGCAGAGCCAGGAAGGAGGACAGGAGGGACAATGGGGGCCGGGGGGGAACCCCAACAGGGTGTTTGGCAGCACTGGTGGGTTGCTACAGCCACACCGGTGCAACAGCTGTCAGCTCCACAGAATCGTTCCTGAGCACTGCTGCACTGTGCAACCCTGCACCAGAGGCTGGACCCACTCCCACCTGGGGACAGCATGGTGATGTCACTCGTGCATGCACCAG
The DNA here is from genome assembly GCA_013399055.1 of Ramphastos sulfuratus. NCBI lineage: Eukaryota > Metazoa > Chordata > Aves > Piciformes > Ramphastidae > Ramphastos > Ramphastos sulfuratus. The sequence continues at coordinate 58,000 of WBNM01037368.1, forward strand.
GATGAGTGACTCAGAATGGCAGGGGTTGGAAGGGACCTCTGGAGATCATCTAGTCCAACTCTCCTGCATGTTTGCCTAGATCAGGTTGCACAGGAATGCATTGCACAGGGTCACCATACAACTACGCGCTGGGGACACAGGCAACACCAGTCACAGAGGTCCCTGACAGGCACTCCCCATGATGGAGGAGTGCGATGATGGGCTCTGGGCTGTGGCAGGCAACAAAGCCTGGTTACCACAGAGGGCACAGCTCGATCAAGCAGACACTGATGCCTCGACCCTTCCAGTCGAGGTGTTACAGAATCAGAAATGTTTAGGTGGGAAGGGACCTTTAAAGCTCATCTACTCCAACCCTCCAAAGGTCAACAGGGACATCTTCAACAACAGCAGGTTGCTGAGAGGCCATTCAACCTGACCTGTAAAGTTTCCAGGGTTGCAGCATCTATCACCTCTCTGGGTAACCTGGGCCAGTGTGTCTCCAAACAATTTCTTCCTTCTACCTAGTGCTAATCTTCCTTTAGTTTAAAACCACCACCCTTGTCTTGTCTCCATGCTCCCTTATCAGCCCCTTTAAGTATTGATAGGCCACAATAAGATCTCCCCCAGACCCTTCTTTTCTTCAAGCTGAACAACCCAAACTGCCTCAGCCTGTCCTCACAGCAGAGGGGCTCTGGCACTTGGATCATTGTTGTGGCTTCCTCTGGACCAGCTCAAACATATCCACAACTCTCCTGTGCTGATGACCCTAGAACTGGGCACAGCACTGCAGGGCTGCTCTCCATCCCTTTATCCCCCAGCCTGAACTGATACTGAGGGCTGCCCTGACCCAGGTGCAGGACCTTGCACTTAAATCTCGTTGAACCTCTCGAGGTTCACATGGAACCACTTCTCCAGCTTGTCCAGGTCCTTCTGGATGCATTCCATCCCTCAGGCTTGTCCACATGCACACTGGCATCCTTGTGATCTTTGGATGCCATCCCCTCAGTGCTGTGCCAGGGCCACAGCCACCCCCAGCCCTACTCCCGCCTCTTACTTGGGGGTGTATCCTGGACACTCTACCAACAACAATCACAGGGGCTGCATGGGCTTCCTAGGAGGAAATGGGAAGGGCAGCAAATGCGTTCTGGATTAGGTGGCTGCAGGGGCTTAATCCATCTGCAGGGCCTGAGTCTGGCTGCAGGAGACACACAGAAGGGTAGCAGAAGCATGGTGGCATGTGCTACCCCTCAAACTATGAGGCCATGGCAGTGTCACCAGGATGAACATTATGACATTATTGCCAGCCCTGGCACTGGGGAGAGCCACCCTGCTGGGATCATACATCCCTCACCGGCAACTGTACCACTTCCTACCCCATCCGGGGCTGTGGCCGTGGGGGCTGCCATGCTGTGTGCCATCCTGGTGTCATGGTCTTGCCTTTGGCAGTCTCTTCCCACCAGCAGAGCAGATCCTAGCAAGCTGGTGCTTTCAGGAAACCATGTATCTACTGTGGCATTCACGCAGCTCTGGCTCCCTGGGCACCACGGTGCTGCAAGACAGTGCTAGGCTAGTGGGTCCTGTCATGTTGCAGTTGGACAAGGAGCATGTCAGGAGGTTAACCCCAACACAGCATCCCCTGGCATGCCAGCGTGCTGCGACAGGGACACCGCAGGTGGCATAGTGGCTAACATGCCCTGGCATGACACCCATCCACAAGCAGCATCCTCTCACCTCCAGTTCATCGACAGCTGCCTCAGCCAAACCTGGTACCCAGGCTCCAGCAGCATTGCCACTTACCTATCTGGGTTAGAACTGGACTCTGGACTCACCAGGCATCCCAGTGCCACCGCTCAGACACTGCCTCTGGGACAGTGAGGCACAAAGGAAGGGGAAGCCAGGACCCACCCTGTGTCCCTGCCCCTCTCTGGCCACCCCGGCGCCTGTCCCCATCCCCGAGGAGAGCTCGGTGCCGGGTCTGTCTTCCTGCCCACCCATCCACCCGCTTCCTCCACGCCAGCCAGGCCCTGGGAACAAGCACAGCCTTTCTGCTGCTCCCCTCCCCTCTGCTGGGCCCCCATCAAGGAGGCTGCTCCGCTGGGAGCCTGTTGAACTGGAAGGCTCCATGCCTACCCCAATGCCTTGCTTGCTGCCAGAGGGGACATCACAGGGGACCTTGGTAGGTTGATTGTGCTGAGGACACATAGAATCGCTTGGGTTGGAAAAAACCTTTAAGATTATCAAGTCTGACCATTAACTCAGCACTGCCAGGTCGCCACCAAACCATGTCCCTCAGCACTGCATCTGCATGGTTTTTAAACCCCACCAAGAATGGACACTATACTACTGCCCTGGGCAGCCTGTTCCAGGCCTTGACCTTTCCATGAAGAAACTGTTCCTCATATCCAACATAAATCTCCCCTGGAACAACTTGAGGCTGCTTAGATTTCTCCTATCCTTTCTTCTATGGGAGAAGAGACCAACTACCACCTCACTCCAACCTCCTTTCAGGAGAGGAGAGGAGAGGTCTCCCTTTCACTCCAGACCAAACCATCCCAGTTCCCTCAGCTGCTCCTCACAAGATATGTGCTCTAGATCCTTCACCAGCATAGCTGTCCTCCTCTGGATGTACTCCAGCACCACAATGTCCGTCCTAGAGTGAGGGCCCCCAAACTGGACCAAATCCAGTAATAAAGATGTGACCTCAGCAGTACCGAGCACAGTGGGACAATCCCTGCCCTAGTCCTGCTAGCCACAAAACTGCCAATCCAAGACAGGATGCTGCTGGCCTTCTTGGCTATCTGGGTATACATGCTGATGCTAGGGACGAGTCCCTGTAGAGGGATTTGGGATGGCTTCAAACACCACAGCCCTCAGGGACCCTCTGGCTAACCCCATTTCCAGAGTTTACAACACCAGCTCCAAAGTTGCAGAGCCCCTGCCTAATTCTAGGGAGCTGCCCAATCAGGGGACATGGGACGGGGTCCTGGTGAGCATAGTTCTGGGGACCCTCAGCCAGACTCCAAGGAGATAGCCTGCTCACCCAGGGTCCCCAGTCTGGTGGCCCCAGGTGGCTCCTCCTGCAGGCACTGGCACCATGAGGAGGATATTTTTAGCAGCTCACACCTGTCCGGGGCTTTCCCTAGCCTCCTGGCAGTGCCTGTGAGGCTGTGGAGCTTGCCAGCTCCAACCGCTTGGCAGCAGAACCTGCTGGCTGGACAAAGTGGTTGATGCCATCCATGGGGCAGGTGTGGCATAAGAGAAAAAGCAGCAGAAGTAGGTGGAATGGGCACCCATTGTGATCCAGTCAGCATTTCTGCAGGAGGCCTGGGAGGTACCTGGCATTGTGGCATCCCTGCTACCCATCCTGAGGCATGGAAAGGGCCCCTGGGGCTGCCTGATCTCATGGGCAGCGACCTCCTGGTTCCCAGGCTCAATCTCTTCCTGACAACCTTACCCAGTTGTTCCCATGCCAGCATTGTTCTTCCACCCAAACGGCTTCCCCCGGCTCCAGCACGTACCTCCCGCCCCTCTGCATTTACAGCCAGCCTCTGAAGCCTGTTTGCCTGCTTTGAGCCCTGCACCCCATCCAGCCCCATCACACCCCTGTTTGCCCCCCCAGGCGATGGCCTCCCTGGCCCTGTTGCCACGACAGCACAGACCCAGCACACAGATCAGGATCTGGACATAGTCAAGCACAGGATTAACCCTTTCTACACCTGGAAACCTCAGCAAGGAGGTTTTTCCACTTTTCTAGTAGTGAAGGGTGCTCCACTCTTGCTTGTTTCTGCCCCACTGTCCCCTCCTATGGGGACAGGGATGCTGCCAAAGCCCAGGATGATGACATGCACCTGTTTTCTGGGGCTTCAATATCCAGAGGAACCTTTGCTCCTGCCCTGAACATTGAATTTGTGGTGACACCTGCAGCTGGTGGTGTTACAAGGACAGTCACCACGGCTACCCCTACTATGACAAACCATGTAAGTTTAGGAAGGCCAAACCACCATCTCCACGAGTCTCTGCTTGCCCTGGATGCCTTTGTGTCCCACAAGAGCGGGCTGCTGCCCAAAGCCCTGAGCACTCCTTGTTACCAGCCATGCATGGCAGCCTGTAAGCACCGGCACTGCTGGGGCTCCATGAGGTACTCCCCAGGATGAGCCATTTTGGCACACAGCTGGCTGCAGTCCCGGACAGCTGTGCTAGTGAGCGGGGAGCTCACTAAGCCCTGCGCACTATGGAGTGAGCATCACCTGCGTGGCAGGAGCCAGGGAAGCCGGTGGCAGCTCAGCCCTCCATGCCCACATCCATTTTGTTATTGCATATGCTGGTGTGAGCCTGAGAGCTGTGCACCATCACCTGGTGCCTGACTGGTCACAGCAGCCAGAGGAGGGCTGAGCAGCTTCCTGATGGTGGGGGACACACACCCCTCCAGTGGGGAGCAAATGCACAGCAGGGCCTCAACCAGAGCCACACTGAGGAGTAAGTGCCTGCTGCCAGGCACAGGAAGCATTTACCAGGGGCTGGAGGCTGCTGGGTTGGCAAGCGAGCAGCTGCATGCCCTGCACACCGGGAAGGTGCGGGGACCAGCTGCATGCTGGAAGCCATAGTCTCCCATTGACACAGCAAAGGGGCAGAACAGCCCGGGGGGGGGGAGGCACCCCACTGTGCCCACTGCCCACTGGCTCACCTGGGCATGCTTGCGCTTCCGCCCAGGCCGCCCGGCTTTCCTCATGGGCGTCCCTGGCTCCTGCTTCTCCTCCTTGCTCTGGTTCTCCTCAGGCTCCTCTTCCCCCTGTGAGCCAGAGACAGAGAGGATGGTTATGCCATCAGCCCCAGAGCTGGGCAGCCTGGGGTCCTGGGCACAGCTCTGCTCAGTGCTGAGATAGCTGGCACCAAGGGTGCACCACAGAGGGCTGACCATGGCTGGGTGCCTGGCATCATCTGGCATCAGCAGGCCTGCAGCCTCCAGGGCACCATTAGAAGGGCAAGTGTGGCTCATGCCAGGTTGGGGCTGCAGCACAAGCTGCAGTGGGACTGGGCACTATCACTGGGTGAGTCCTCCTATACATGCTCCTGCCCCAGCCAGCTCACCCATTTCTGTAACCTGCAAGAGCCTTAAGTGTGCGGGAGTTGGGGCTTCTACACTGTGGCACGCAGAAAGGGCTGAATGGATCCCATGGCATGGCATGGCACAGCATAGCAGAGGCCATACAGCTCCCCGGGGACAAGGACAGGCAGAAGGAGCCAGGGTGTCCTTGCACTTTCGGGGACTGCACCCCCCCCCTCAATGCTCTGTCTGGAGCAGCTGCCAGAGCCCCACCATCCCGTCCCCGCCTCCCCAGCACCATGCCCCACCCCTACGTGCTGGCAGGGTGCCCGCACGAGCACAGGCAGTGGAGCAGGAACCTGGCCCGGGGAAATGAACCTGCTCCCGCGCCGCGGCTGCAGCACCCGCCCCAGGACTGTGGCGTGCCTGAGGCCACGCTTCCCACTCAGGGCCGCGCTCCCCGCCTGGGGGTCCTATGCCTGGTGCTGTGGCATGGCGAAGGGACGTGGACGCAGGGCGAGGCTGTGTGGGGCCCCTCGGGTGTCCTGCGGCGGTGGCGAAGCTGGTTTCACCTGAGCCCCAGAAGATCCCGTCGGCAGCTGCCAAGGCAGGAAGAGGCCACAGAGGGGGAGCAGGGGAAGGAGGAGAGGCCGGCGGGGGGCTGGCGAGGGAGAGGCCGGGGAGGGGATAGGGCTGGCAGCCAGACAGCGCAGACATCCAGCTGCACTCGTGCGGCCCTGCAGTCATGGCGGGCGCCAGTCCCGGCCGCATTCTTGCTGCCTGCCGCTGCCCTCCTTCCCCCCGTGCCTGGGGCGGTTGCAGGCAGTGATGCCCGCAGCATCAGCACATCCCTGCTAGGCTCCAACCCGAAGGTCCCGCGGGGTTGGGACATACCAGGTCCCATGACCATGGTGCCCCACAGCTGCAATGCGCCACACCAGCTCCTTCCCATCCCTGCCAACTCAAACTCAGCCTGTGTCCCACCATGCCCCTTGATTCCCATCTGCCCCTGTCCAGCATTGCGCATGAGTGTTTAGAATGGATAGAATGGAAAGGTCTGGCAGAGTGTCAAGTCCTGCAGCTGGGAGAGGATGCAGCTGGGGAGCACATGGTGGGTGCTGGTGAGGCAAGGGGTGCTCTACGGGATCCCCAGGCAATGCTCCCTCTCCCGGCAGTCCTTTACAGGAGGCTCTCTGTGCTGCCCCAGGTCCATCTTACTGCCTGAGCAGTGGCAATAGGCACGGCTGTGATTCTTCTCCCAGCAATGCCCTGTGCTGGCAAGGCGATGTTGGGCACGGTGCCTTGCCTGCCACAGCAACCCGAGCTCCTCCCATGGTGCACAGGACTGGTGCTCAGGGTTTCATTCTGCTCCTTGTGCTGTGCCCAGTACATGGAACATTGGCATGAAGGACACCGCAGTGTCAAGGGGACACTGCAGTATTGAGGGGGGGACCCTGACTGGGGGGGCAGGGAGGTGCTCCCAGCCCAGGGAGGGGTTACAGGATGAGCTCCCTGTAGCCCTGCAATGGAACTCAGCATAGTCTCCACACCAGCAAGCTGGGGGATGCAAGGCCCAGGGCAGGACGGGGACTGAAGGGACCCCCCTCCCCCCAGGGCACAGCATCCCGAAATCAGGGTAGGCAGGGATCCGCTGCTCCCTTCCCAGTGCAAGGGAGCTGGTGCTGCAGCCCCTCACTGCAACAGCCCCTTGCTGCCCACAGCCCACTGGGAGCTGAGTCATCTCCCCATACATCACCCTGCTCCTCGCTGTCTCGACTGCCCGGGGCTCGGCCAGGCGCGGGGCTGCATGGCACGTCCCCGATGCGCCGTGCTCCTGCGCCGCTGCCAAGCAACAACCCAGAGGGAAACCACCGCCGAGGAGGAGGAGGAAAAGCTGCTGCATGACGCAGTGCTGGCTCTGCAGCCGCTGTGCCGGGTCCCAGCTCCCGGCTGCACTAGGGAGACCTTGGCGGTGGAAAGAAATCGGCCTGGATGGGCAGGAGAATGTGGGTGCAGAGACCCCCCCCATCTTGCACAGGAGCTGGATCTCAGCCTTGCAAGGCCTGCGCTGAGAGTTGACAGCCCAGGCATGAGCTACAGCACTGTGCAGCCTCATCCTCCTGGCCCCGTGCATCCCCTCGTCAGAGGTGACCTCTGCAGGGCAGGCAATGCTGTGTCTCGGTGGGGTCAGGCCAGGACAGTGCTCAGCTGGGCGCGCTCACGGTGAGCTTGCTGCCAGCCCACGTGGGTCACTGGCACCCTAGGGACCAGCGCTGCCACTGGCGGGTCCTGCTTTGGAGGGTGAGCCAGGCTGCACTGCAAGCGTCACTTTCTCCCACGGCTCTTCCTTGCAGCTCTCCCCATAACACAGCCCCACTCTCCAAGCCAGTTCTGCCATGCACCTCCAGAATTGCACCAAAACACAGGGTGAGCTGTCACACCCACCTCCCGGGGTCTGCCCTTCCGCTTCACTCACATCCCTTGTGCCAGCAATCGATGCAGGTGGGATCAGCCACACATTCCTGCCCTGGCATAACCCGACATGTGCTAAAGCATAGTACCGATCAACTAACCCCTGGTTTACTTGCCCCACCGCCCCAGTCACACTACAAAAGTATCAGGCACTTCCCAAAGGACAGACACACGGCTCAACCCACCCAGCTGCCCAGAGCGATAGCTGGAGGATGGGGAGCACTGGCACAAGGACCAGCCAGGCTTGACCTGGTGTGGGAGGCTCAGTGTGGCTGCCACAGTCAAGCTGGCCTAGAGGGAACTCGGATGACCCCAATCCCCGGCTGCCTGCAGCAGGACCGCGGCCAGCTGGCCACCAGCTCCAGTCCCCACGCCGTGACCAGGGCAGGCCCTGCCCCTGTGCCTGCCAGGACACTGCTTCTCTCCACAGGAAGAGTGACGCCTTTGCCAGCACCAGGAGTGCCACACCAGCCTGGTGTGTCCTTGTGTGGTAGGGAGCAGTGAGGACAGGGTCAAAGCCTGCCACTCCTCTGGCTCTGACCTCCACAAACCCAGTGCAGACCCTTGCCCACTGCTGCACTCTCAGCCCCATCCTAGCTGGCCCCTGCTAAGCGCTGCAGCAGGCAGGGCAGTTTGAGGGGCAGCCCTTCCCCACAGAGCCACTCCAGAAGGGGATGCTGGGGAGGGGAGCATGTACCAGACACGGGGTCCATGCACCAGGGCTGAGCCCCTTGTATGGTGCATTGATGAGAAGGTGAGCAGGCACCATGTGCCACCTGGCACAGCAAGGTTACTGTTCCCGCCCAGCTGCAGCATTGCACATAAGGAGGCAGGAGGAGGACAGAGATCCCCCAGTCCCTGCAGCAGGTGGCACCCCCACAAAAGAGCATCAAGACTGGCACAAGGGCTTGATCTTGGCTCTTGTGATGAGGCTACAGGGCCACCTCTCAATGCATGTCCCATGTTCTCTTACTACTGCACCACAGCCCAGGTAGTTCATCCACTCAGCCCCAGAACTGGGAGACAGCCCCTACCCCAGCCATCCCTCCCCACAGCCAGGCTCGCCCCAGCCCTGGCTGCTACTGCTGGGAGATGACAGCAGGTTTCTGCTTCCCTGTCCCCTCCCCACACTCCCCACTGCCAGGAATAGCTCAATCCGCACTAATCCCGGCTGCAGCTCAGGGCTCCCCCGGCTTGGCACCTCACTCCCCAGTGTGGCGAGAAGGGAGCAGGGTTGGCACCAGCAGAAGGAACTCCACGCTCCCTTTATCTGCACACCAGCCAGCCAGGCGCAAACTGCACCCCCAGAACCCACCAGTACTCCAACACTAGCTGTATTATTGCCAAGCCCAGCAGTGGGGATGTTGGCAGCACAACAGGCCTCCCCCCACCTCCCCACAGCTTCCCTGATCTATGGCAGGACCCTACCTTGTGCGTGTCGAGTGCTTCGCGGTTTGGAGTAGAGCTGCTGGTGTCGAGGCTCCCACTGGATGGCATGGTGGGGAGCAAGGGTGGGCGTCTGGGACTGTCAGCTCTTCAGCACCAAAGCAGGTCCTGCCACTACTGCCACTGTCCAGCTCTCTGCACCAAGCAAGGGGTCCAGGAGCCGTCACCCAGCACAGCGGCCAGCCCTTGCGTCCCACCACCTGCTTGGATCCTTCTGCCCCTGCAGGAAGTAGAGAGGGTCGGGACTGAGCGGGGAATGCCAGGACTGGGGTGAGGGGAGAACACCAGCCCCGCCGCCCCTCGCCCACTGCACCGCGCCCTGGCCCCCGGCAATTATTAACACACCACAACCTTGACTCAGCCGGGCTGGGCTGGGGGCCCTTGTCCCCAGCATCGCCCTGGCTGCGGGGGGCACAGCGTGGGGTACATGGTGCTGGCTGTGCCAGCGAAAGGTGCAAGGAGCAGTGTGGGCTGCATGGGGCATTTTGAGGGGTGCACGGTGCCCAGGGGTGCTCATCACACCACATGAGCTGCACGGCACAGGGTGAAGATTGTTGGGTGTACGGTGCGTGGGATGTGCAGCACAGTGCAGGGTGCACAGTGCGAGATGCATGGCACAGGGTACATGCAGGAGCTGCATTTTGCAGGGTGCACAGCACTGGGTAAAGGGTGCACAGCGTAGGCTGCACAGTGCACAGGGCAGAGTGAGAGGTGCAGGACGCATTCTGCAGGGTGCACAGCTGGGGTGCAGAATGCACTCTGCATGGCACAGAGTGCGGGGTGCATGAGGTAGGATGCAGAGTGTGGGGTGCAAGGTAGAGGGTGCACTCTGAGGGGCGTGGGTTGCAGAGTGCAGAGTGCGGGGTTCAGAAGGGAGGGTGCATTCTGTGGGGTGCAAGGTGTGGGGTACAGAGGGCAGGTTGCATTCTACAGGGTGCAGGTTGAGGGTGCAGGGTGGGGGTGCCGACAGGGGCTGTGGAGGAGGCTGAGCCCCGGCACCTGTTGCTATGGCAAACGCTGCATTAGCCATGGCCGAGGCTGCTGTTGCCTTTGGCACCGGAGCTGCAATTTGTTTCTAGAGCTTTCCAGCCGCAGCCTGCTCGCTTGCTTGCTCCCAGCTGGCAGGCGAGTGGGGGGCTGCCAGGGGGCTATGAGCGGCTATGGGCGGGCAGGGCCACTGACAAGACAACATCAATCCCAAACCTGACACATCCCGTTTGTCCCCACAGCTATGTACAATGGGGGGCTGCCTATGGGAGGAGAAGGGGTCCCCATCAGGGCTGCAGCTTCTCCTGGTCCCCCCAGCTGTACCCACCACACGCACAAGGACCCTCTAGGGCTTGCTGTGGAAGGCAGGAGATGGGTGAGTGGGAGCTGAGTGGGAGCTTAGCTGTTCCTGTCTCAGCTCCCTCAGCATGGCCCCTCTCACGGGGAGGGCTGGGGTGGGACATGGGTGGGAGTGGGAAGGGCGGGGTGTGCAAGGTGTAGGTGCAGGCTGGGGATGCAAATTGGAAGAGGGGGATGCAGGTGTAGGATGAGAGCTGGGGTGCTGTGTGTGGGCTGGGGGCGCAGGATGCAAGATGAAACCTGGGGGCGCAGGATGCGGGTGTAGGATGGGACTGTGGGATGAGAGTGTTGGTACAGGACATAGTACAGAGATGTGAGGTGCAGGCTGCCTCCCCCGCAATGGCCAGACCTGTGCCAGCTGCCAGTCAGGGGCTTCCCCATCCTTCCATCACCAGTTTGGGAAACCCCTGGGAGAGCCCCATCCCAGGGCACTGGCCCTGTCAGCTGTGTGCCACAAAGGGCTTGGCCATGCTCTTTGCCTCCTGCCACTGCTGGACTCTGCCCCACACTGGCACCCCAGGCACAGCAGTGCACCTCTGTGAGGGACTGGAGCTAGCACCGAGCACCTCAAACACCCACATGCTGCTTTTTCCTGCACCTATTTGGCAACTGCTGTGCCACCAGAACCGCGGCATACTGGCACAGCATGGCACACATCATGGCATGGCACTGTATGATGTAGCACCTCAGTCCCATGTCCCTTCCTGTGAGCTGCCTCCCTGGGGTGCTGCTTGTGAGCATGGGGCTGCCCATGACCCTCAGAGCCCACATCAAGGTGTACCACAGAAAAGCCCTGGCTGCGGGCAGGGGAGGACACGTCCCATAAGGAACCCCAGCAGCACCCTCGCACCGCGGCAGGAGTGCCCCAGCCCCCTCAGGGGAGTCCTTCGTGCCCAAAGGGCGGAATGACAATGTCTCCGGTGGGTCCCTGCTGGCATGTGACAGATCCATGGGAAATGGCTCAGGCACCCCCAGCCCCACGACACCGGGGTCTCTCTGGCCCCCAAGCCCAGCCCCACCGCACTGGGGACTCTCTGGCAGCCCTGGGGGGCAGGTGAACCTCCCAACCCGGTTTCCCCGGTGCTCGTACGGCCACTAACTGCCCTGCTTGGCGCTGCCGAAGGGCCAGCTCGCAGGGCTTTGGTTCGCTTCCAGCCAACATGGTCTCCGAACGCTCTAAAAATAGTTGGGCTGCGTACAAACCCCGCGGCAGCTCCGGCCCGCCGGCCGCTGGAACAAAGACGGGGAGAAATCGGCGGCACCGGCTGCTTCCCGCTCCCCCCAGCCCCACCACCGGCACCGCGGGGACAGCCGAGCGCGGTCCCACCGGGAGGGTCCATGCGGCTAACGCGGACGCCCCCCCCGGCACCGGCCCCGCTCCCCCGCGCTCTTACCCGGCCGAGGCTCACAAGATGTAGGGGACGGAGCGAAGGGGGGAGCTGTGGTGCCGTACCCCCACCTTAGGCCGCCGAAACCCTCCTCCCGCAGCGCCGGGGCATCCCCTCGCCGACGCGGCGGCTCGGCGGTGGCGGCGGGGACACACACACACACACACACACACACACACATACACACACAGACCCTAGTCCTGCGCCGAGGCGCGGGGAGGGACTCGCAGCGCCGCTTGCCTCTTGCCTCCCTATTTAAGGGCTCGGGCCGGCCTCAGGGCTGACGGTGAGCGGGGGAACCGGCAGCCCCCAGCCCGCGCCGTGCCGCTCCCGCACGCCGGGGCCCCGGCGAGTCACGCTCGGCAGAGGCGTTCCAAAGTAGGTTACCTGCGACGGGGGGATGAGACACGCGGCGATGACCAAAAAAAAAAACCAAAACCAAAAACCCAACCAACCCCTAAACCAAAAATCCCAGGAAAAAACGCAAGGAAAAAACCGCCTTTTTTTCTTTTCTTTTTTTCTTTTACATTTAGGGACCTCGCCGGCGCCCGCCGCTGCTGTGCCGCAGCCGGGAACCCGCAGAAACCCAAACGGCCATTTTAGGTGATGGCGAGCAGGGTCCCCACAGACCCCCACGCAGGTGGNCCCGCAGCGCCGGGGCATCCCCTCGCCGACGCGGCGGCTCAGCGGTGGCGGCGGGGACACACACACACACACACACACACACACACACACACACACACACACACACACACACACATACACACACAGACCCTAGTCCTGCGCCGAGGCGCGGGGAGGGACTCGCAGCGCCGCTTGCCTCTTGCCTCCCTATTTAAGGGCTCGGGCCGGCCTCAGGGCTGACGGTGAGCGGGGGAACCGGCAGCCCCCAGCCCGCGCCGTGCCGCTCCCGCACGCCGGGGCCCCGGCGAGTCACGCTCGGCAGAGGCGTTCCAAAGTAGGTTACCTGCGACGGGGGGATGAGACACGCGGCGATGACCAAAAAAAAAAACCAAAACCAAAAACCCAACCAACCCCTAAACCAAAAATCCCAGGAAAAAACGCAAGGAAAAAACCGCCTTTTTTTCTTTTCTTTTTTTCTTTTACATTTAGGGACCTCGCCGGCGCCCGCCGCTGCTGTGCCGCAGCCGGGAACCCGCAGAAACCCAAACGGCCATTTTAGGTGATGGCGAGCAGGGTCCCCACAGACCCCCACGCAGGTGGCGGGTGACACGTTCACCGCAGTCCCCCTCGCTCCTGTCCTAATGTGACCTCGCGTGTAGCATCCCGCCCCCCTCCCGGCGCGGTGACACCCATCGCAGGGTTTGGCCGGGGTCCCTCGTGCATCTCCGCCCCGCCGGTGGCAGGAGGGACCCTGTCCAAACGCCTCTCCCGTGACAAGTGCCGCAGCGTATTATTATTGTTGTTGTCACTTTGAGTCACCGCCACCCCCGGGCAGCCGCGCTCCTCCTCCTCCTCCCCAGCACCGGGGATGAAGTTCAGGATTGACTCAGAGGGGCCGGGAGCTGCGTCCGTGAGTCACCCCCCACCCCCTGCACCCCCTACCC